>PVJH01004136.1:0-130204 GCA_004026705.1 Nesogale talazaci | reverse complement strand
GGTGGTGGCTGTACAATGCCCCTTGATATGTTTGAATGATTATGTGCCAATAAACTTTGGAAAAAATATTTAAAATATAGATTTTGAAGTGTTTCTTTTTAAAATGAGCATAACTTGTTCTTGGGTTTGTAATTCCTTGTGTAGTCAACCAAATTTTTTATTCACAGAAAGAAAGCATATTCTCACTTGAATCATTCCAAGGACTTTAGATTTTGTCTCTCAAGTGTGTCAGGAAGCCATGAGAGACCTAAGGGTAGAAAAGGGAATAGCAGTATCTAATACAAACTGGAAAATTCACTAGGTTCACTAGGGTTTGGGAGAGAGGCCAAAAACAGATAGGTGTCAGAGTCTTGGTGAATTAAGCGGCATGGATTAGGCACAGATGAATAGGTAAGAAGAGCAACATATGGAGCCGAATGGAATGAGGGACTTAACAACTAAAATGATTAAGAGGCAACAAGAATATAGCACTGTTTAATTACAGAGTCCGGGTGGCGCGGTGGATTATATGTTGGGGCGCTAACCACAACATTAGCAGTTCGCAGCCATCCCCAGCTAGCTGCTCCAGGAGAGAGAGACGAGACTTTCTGTTCTCATAAAGAGTTGTAGTTTTGGAAACCCACAGGACAGCCATACTGTAACTTCTAGGTTCACTGTGATTTGGAATGGACTCTTTGGCAGTGGATTTGGTTTCATTACAAATTACCACAGTATTAGGAGTTTTTCTGCTTAATAATCCTTTCCTGTTTAATGTGGAAACATACCATTTTGATTAGGGCTTCACAGTCTTCTAGTTTGTTTGTCTTCTCTCAGGAGTTGAACAGCTAAGTCCCAGGGAGTAGGAAGTGCTATTTCATGCTTTTGATCTGCTATTCCTCCAGGAATGATGCCTTTTCAATGAGTATCTTTTCATTGACCAGGTGTATGTATCTTCTTAGAGACATGCCTGTTCATGCCCTTTGCCATGTCTTTCATTGGGTTGTTTATCTTACTCTTCTTACAATATTGTTTATATGTTGTCACTTTAGGACCTTTGCACTTACCTTCCTTCTGCTAGGGATACTTTCTCTTAGATACTGTACAGTTGACTTGTACCCTTGTATAGTTAACCATCGGGTCTATACTCAGAAGTCTCTTCTTCAGAGAGGCTTGAACATGACCCCTCTTCTACTTTTCTTTTTCTTCCTAGTGCTTATTAGCTCATGACTGCCTTTACTGTTCCACCAGATGAAGAACAGGGGTCACCATCATCTGTTTTGTTTGCCATTGTGCTTTTGAGCTCATCTGTGTGGCAGATTTTAACCCTGAAGGAATTCAGGTTCCACCCCCTTAATTTTCTGGGTCCTAATAAATGAAATTACACACCTGTGTAATAGGCACTATTGCCAATATGTAGTTTTAAATACAATGTGCAGACCCGATTCTCTGTGTCTGTCTCCCGGCTCTCTCCTCACTTGCCCGGGCCTGAATACAGCAGTTATTTTCTCCATGTTTACCCTGGAACCCATATGTTCTTATATTAAATCTTGCTGTTTTTATCTTCTAATTTTGCCAGTTCCCTTATCCCACCATCACCCCAACCTTCAGCACCTGCCAATTTAACTTTTTCCACCTGGATTAGTGCTGCAGTTTCCACTGGACCCTTTGCTTCCTCTTCATAAGCAGAGAAATCTTGCTGTCATCGATATCTGGTTATGTCAATGTTTTGCTTAAACCCTGCTGTGACTTGCCATACCTCTTTAAGGATTTTTGTGACCTGGCTCCTGTCTGTCTCATGAGCCTCCTCTCTGCCTACTGATTGCTTTATTGCCATCAAAAATTCTTTTTTGGGGGGGTGTGGGGGGGGCATCACTGCCCTTTGGTGGGAGTAGGAGGCCCAGCCTTGCTCCTGGAGAGCTACTGCTGGATTTGAACCACCAGCCTAGAGGACCGCAGTCCCGCGCACAACCACTACACCACTGGGGCTCAGCCCCATAAATTCTTCTAATTCCTAACGAGTCATCTTTTCTCTACTTTCCTCTTTCTCTAGAGACTGACTTTCCCACTCTTTTCCACCTTAATGTAAGGAATCCTTACTACTTTCTTGATAGTGTTTATTATAGCCCTTGCCCTTTTTTCTAATTGCTTGTCTTAGCATCTCTCCTTTGATACTGTATAGGCAATTGAAGGGCTCAAAATATGTATGTCTTGCTCAATCTTGTCTTCTGAGCATCTCTTAAACACCTGACGTAGAGTGTGCCCTCATAAGTTTATTGATTGATACAATAATTCGATTTAAGTAGCTATTTAGGGTACTCCAGAAGAATTGATCATTCAAAATTCACTTGTATTTGAATTGATCTGCTAAATCTTGGGAATAAAATTATTTTTCGGACTATAAGATGCATGTTTCTTATCCCCCCTCCAAGTTGGGGGAAAATGAGGATGCATCTTCTGGTCCAAAGGTGTGGTACCCCAGAACATTTTAGTATACTGGTACTATTTGGTTCAGAATATTTTTTTCTCATTTTCCTGCTCCAAAAACTGGCTATCTTATGGTGAGGTACATCTTATGGTCTGAAAAATATGGTAATAATATATTTGCCTGTTAATTACTTTCATGATTTTTACTGAAAATGGTTCAAGATTTTAAAAAATGTACGACACAGTATATTGAAAATAAGGACTGTAGATAAAAATACCAGCAGTGATGGTATTATTTAACAAGCAGTTTACTGCCCGAATGACTATTTTAAGTATAAAAAAGAAATACTAAAAGAGTTTATTATTTCTACAGTTAATACTTAAAAGAGTAATAAAAGCACACAAAACTAGTTGTTCTAAGAAAGATTTTTAAAATAATGAGAAGTTATTAAATAATACCTGTCAAAAAAAACAATTGAGCTGCTATTTAAGATATTTCCAGGTTACTTCTTGATTGATGCCCTACTTGTAATATTCTTTGCTTATATTGGAGCCTCACTGGCTGTGTGATTTAACTTTAACCATCTTTTCAATGCAGGATTAGGATCCCATTCCTTTAGAGGTAGACCATTCCCACAAGAGTCATTTTGTTTCATATATTAGAAATAGGCATCTTTGAAAAGACCATTTCTACTTTTTGCTGAACTTACAGAAATTGTTCTGACAATATTTTTAGCTCTTTGAACATGTTCAGAAATTGCAGGATTCACTTGTAATATCTCCTGGGGATTTGAAGCATAACACAAAGCTGAAATAAATGACAGGGCTGTTTGGCACTTTTTTTCCTTTATGTTATACGTTACTGAAGTAACAAACACAAGGGAATAAAAATATTTCATCAGAAGTATAATGAGTATAGTGGAATCAGTAAATATTATAAGCATAATTGTTTAATTTTTATAACTGTGGGTAGAATGAACATTACTAGAGGTGTTTAAGATACGCTGTTACACAGATGAACATTAAAAAAGAGTAAGGAAGGTCAATCTGTGATTTTCACACTTGGTGGCTGCCCAGTCACCTGTCTTAGATTATACCCTGATAATAGCAAGTGCCATTTTCACACCCGGTTCACCACACTCACCAGGAAATTAGATCTTGGTTCCGCTGAGTCATTGCCAACCTGCTGAAGCCCACCACTCAGTACAAACCTTGGTGTTAGGCATTGGGAGAGGTCACCACACATCTACAAAGGGCACTGTGGCAATGACTGCTCGCTGTCCCCTACTCCCTTCTTTCTTTCTTCTTTCTTTCCACTATCGTAATAGAGTATCAGATTGATTTTCTGTATATACAACCATCTACTTCAGTGAGTCTCAGTCTGTGGGTCGTGACCCTTTGGGAGTCAAACGACCCTTTCACTGGGGTCGCCCCTTTCCTAACAGTAATAAAAGTACAGTTATGAAGCAGCAATGAAAATAACTTTGTGGTTGGGGAGTCACTACAACATTGTGATCAGTATTAAAGGGTCACAGCATTAGGAAGGTTGAGAACCACTGGTCTAAATAAAGACTAGATTTACGATACCTTTTAGAACTTAGGGTATGATTAAGTTATTTTGTTCTGGGAAATAGGAATTAAGTAAAAGTTGTGCACCAGGGCTGAGACCTGGTGGCGTAGTGGTTGTACGCGGGACTGCGGCTCACTGGGATGGAGGTTCGATTCCAGCTCCACGGAGCAAAGGCTGGACCTCCTACTCCCACCACCTTAGGGCAGTGATGCCCCCCCCCCCCAAAAAAAAAAAAAAAAACAAAGTTGTGCACCCAAATCGTGGGACCGATCTTCTGTGCACTGAAATTTGGACATACGGGTGGAGCTGAAGAAGCGATCTTAGGTCACGAGGAGATTGTGGAAATGGAGACAAGTGCTAGCAACAAGGCAGACGGGACCTGTGCCCCTGACACACCAGGGAGCACCATCTGCCCTGGAGCACGGCCTCAGATTTTTGCAAACTTTTGAGACAGATGGGCCAGTCCTCTCCCTCACAACAATTTAAAAATTACTTGGCAGAGCCACAAATAAATTCTTACCAAGAAGTAAACTCAACTATTATCCTTTAAATGTTTTTACTTTTATTTCAGAGCTAATTTGCATGTGCTAAAAGAGCCACATATGGCTTGAGAGCCATAGATTGCCAACCACTGGTGTAAGCCATTTTTAACTTGTGTTTTAGTCTCTTGCAGCTGAACCTGATTTTATGTAATTAAAGTGAAGCATCTTTTTAAATGGATCAAGTACGTGGTTGTGATTCTTTCTCGTTCATGTGCTTACCAGTTTAAGGTGGCCTATAAAGGCATCCTAGCAAACTCTTTAGGTTTTAACATCTTTTAATTTGAATGTATATGCTAGAAAAAGGAAGAGTAAAAATAAAATATAAATATAATGAATAAGTTACTTGAAAAGTCTTACTTAATAAAGAATTTAAAAGCACGATAGACTTTTTAAAGTAACTTGATAGTAACGTGGATGAAGACTTGAGGTTTTAAGTACACGGGAACTTCCAAAAGTTGGTTGGAAAATGGAATTAACTGATCATGGAATTCTTCCTCATTTTTCCAGAAAATTTTTAATAATGTGATAAAAGAATTAGTCAAGATATATTACTAAATTAGGTAGTAGAATTGAATATAGGATTCAATAAGATATCAAAGTCTCTGCATAAGGAAAAAAAATTTCGTGGTGTTAAACACCATCATCAAAGTTATGAGACAAAAAACATGGAAATTGTTCACAACCCATTCACAGGCAAAGGACTCAGATTTCACTAGTATGTAAATATTTTGTGGAAAGCAACCATAAAAAGACAATCTAATAGAAAAATTGGCAAAGAGTGTGAACAAACCTCACAGAAAATGATAGACGGATAACTTAGGACATGGGAAATGTTTACCTTCGTATGAGAAATGCAAATGAGATGCAGATTTTTTGATTGACAGAAATTCTAAAGTTAAATGTCATCATGGATTCTCATTGTTGGCGGTATATAGGCACTTCTGGTGATAGGAATCTTAAGATGGTTCAACCATCATAGAGGGCAATGTGGTAATAGCTATCAAAATGATGTATGTAGCCTGAGCTACTCTGACTCACAGTGGTCCAATAGGACTGAGTGGAACTCCTCTCTACGGTTCCCAGACTGGACATTTTTAAGGAAGTTTTTTCATTTTCCCAAGGAGCGGCTAGTCGGTTCAGACTGCCTACCTTTTTATTCACAGCTCAGAACCTAACCTACTGTGCCATCAGTCTTGACTTTTAGCCATGGTTACTATAAATGTACATGTGAAATGACATGTCCAGGAAAAAGTTATAAACAGCCTTGGTGTCCATCAATAGGGGCATGCTTGAGAGCATATGGTACCTTCATATCCTGTTAAGTAGCTGCAGAAGAAACTAAGGACATTCCCTTATGTCTAACACAGGAAAGGGCTCTAAGATATATTGTAAAGAAAAAAGCTAGGTGATAGATTTATGTGTATAGTTTTCTCCTTTATTTAAAAGAGTTGGGAAAAGAATATAGAGTTATACTTCTATGTATAAAGGGTCTTCAAATATGTCATGGAAAAAATGCAATTAAATGATAATGGTTTTTTTTTTCATTAACTTGGTGAAGGGCCCTGTTTACACATTTAAAGAAAAATCCCTTAAAAGACACAAACTATTAATAAATGTGTGTATATGTTCACATATGCGTAACAGGAAAGAACCTACTTCTGTTTAGTAAGCAAATAATGTGTCGATTTTGTTAATGCAAGGTACTTGGCAGCCATTCACTGGAAAATTTTTAATGAAAATAGATAATCTTGAAGAATTCATCTTTTTGAAAATTACAGACTAAATTTTTTATTATGTTAGATTTTTTTCCTTTAGGAACTTTAGCCTTTATTTATGCTTTTCTGATAGTAATACTTTTATAATGGTGTTAAAAAATATTTGTTTTGTTTATTACAGATAAGATTTTCTCATTACTTTATAGTTTTTGAATTTTGAGTAAATGGTTCTAAAATGTTTGATTATAAAAGCCCAATGGTAAGTGAAGAGTAAAATTCAAAACAAAATTCAATAATCCTCTTTTTTGCAGCAATTAAATTGATAAATGTTTTAATGTTGTTAAAGAACTTTTACTGAAGTTATTTTTTTTCTTCATGAAAAGAGTTTTTCAGCTTATATCCTTAATGGATACCGGATTGCCTCAGTGTTCTAATGAGAAAATAGAGCTCGCAATACTGTGGTTCTTGGATCAGTTTCGTAAAACATACGTTGGTGATCAACTTCAAAGAACCTCAAAGGTAGGTTTTTACTAGAGATTAAAAAATAAATGTTATTGAAGATGAAGAAAATACATAGTACTTGGCTGAGCCCTGGTGGCGTAAGTGGTTGAGTGTGGGACTGCAACCCTCGGACTTGGCGGTTCAAATCCAGTGGCTGCTCTCAGGAGCAGCACTGGGTAGCTCCCACGACCACCAGAGGGCAGAGATGCCAAAAAAAAAAAAAAAAAGAATACATACTACTCATAAACCAAATTATATATTTCAGAAACTCATATATGAAATTAATTAGATCAATTAATATCAGTTGATGGATCGCCATTTAAAGGGGTATGAAGTTAATCCACTTGTTGTTGTTTTTTGGGGGGGGCACCACTGCTTTCCAGTGGTGGGAGTAGGAGGCCCAGCCCCACTGCTGGAATTGAACCTCCATCCCAGTGGGCCGCAGTCCTGCACACAACCACTACACCACCGGTGCTCAGCCCAATCCCCTTGTTTTATGCTTAGATTTACCCTTTTTTGGGGACATAGTGTTTTTTAAATGAGTAGTCATTAAATAATTAAAATTATTTTAAAACAATGTATTTTAATGCTGAGAATATAAGATCTACTCTGAACAGTTCTGGAGTTTTTTGAGGATTTGTTTTTTATATGTACTTGGTTTTGAGTACATTTTGTTAATTAGTTGGCATTTTAAAATAATAAGTAGTGAGGGGAGAGAGGGAGGGTAAAAGGGAGAAAGGGAGGGTAAAAAAACACAAAGCAATAAGTAGTGAGGAGTAGCATGTGACCTTCAGAGGTAAGAGTTAAATTACTTTAATATGGGAGATTCTTGTAATATGATAATTGAAAGATAATCCCTGCAAGTTTAGATTGATTGGTTTTGAGGCACAATGAGAGTTCATTACAGATTTACGTGAACTGTAGATAGATCCTTAGGAGTGGCACTGTGGCATGGACAGTGTGTCCTGGTGGTGGTGTGGTTGCTCATGGGGCTAACTGCAAAAGCAGCAGTGTGAAACCTCCGGCTGCTCCACGGGAGAAAGGTGCAGCTTTCTACTCCTGTAAAGAACTACCGTTTTGGAAACGCACAGGAACAGATTTTTGCTGTCCTACGGATCTATCTGAGTCATAATTGACTGAGGGCTGTAAGTGAGACACTAAGTAAGAACTTTAAGAGGTGCCCCACTCCCGGCCCCCCATCTTCCTGTAATAGTGTTTCTAAAGCAACCTGTTCAGAAATGTTAACGACAGTCTTATTTTATGTTGATTTATGGTTTGTAAGAATTATTTAGAAGGAGTTCTTTTCTGAAAATTCCAATTTAAGCTTTTTCATTTCATTGAATTGAACATTTTATCTAGGAAATTTAGCTTAACTTATAGTTCATTTATGACAATTGTATACTAATGTCAAAATTTGTTGTTGTTCTTTGTTAAGATCATCTTTTATTGGTAACATTTTCTTCAGTCTTTCAAAAAGTAGTGTTGCTTGATGCCTCCATTGTCAAATATGTTGTGATATTTAATTGCCATTAAGGATTAATAGCAACAAAATTGTTATAGAATTTTGCTTTTATTGAGTAAGATCATTAGGAAAGAAAAAAAGCAGTAGAAATAAATGCTTTCGATTGTCTTACTGACAATAGGCCCAGACCGAAATTACACGATATAATATTTACCTGAGATGATAGTGGTTTAATTCCCAACTCTGTTACTCATGGGTTCAGTATAAATGAATTATTATAAATTGTCTTGTTTTAAATGTCCCAAGAGTGTTTATTATTTTGCTTTTGCAGTGGTAGGTAACATTAGTAATGTGATACACATTTGGTCTGGATCTTAAATCAGAGTAGTACAATATTAAATAAGAAAAACCTTCAGATTAAAGTAATTGGAAAGAGATTGTAAACTGAGACTAGTTGTTTAGGGAAATGGGATTTAGGAAGTTATTTTTCAGAATATTTAAGATAAATATGACTTAAAAGGGATTTCTGTAGAAAAAGTGAATTATTGAGCATAACGTTTTCTTTCTTGAAAAAAGCTTAGGTAAAAGGAAACTGGTGTTGTTAGACTGCTGATGTTTCTTTTAACTCTGATTTGCCAGGAAGGGAGGGGGGGGAGGGGGCGCAGCGTGCATCTTACCCCACTGCAAAAGGAAGCTCAGTCCCAAGATCACGTGATTCTAAAGCATTCCCATCGTGTAATGCTAAAATGAAGTTCAATGCCCCTCCGTTCTCTTTCTCTGGCTTTTCTGCTTACCTGCCGTAGTACAAGCCATGATCCTGAGTGGGAGCGTGGGAATCTTTTCTGTGTCCCGACTCTTATCTAGCAACTCTTTACCTTTTCTTCACTCTTCAGTACAAGCGTGATAAAGGTGTTCTCATTTTATAGAGAAGAGAACAGTCTCCTTAAGATGAATAGTAAGTAAGCTATTTTTCTGGCAATAAACTTAGGAAGATTAGGTGGGTAATTTTTGATGGCTATATTGTTGAAATACAATTTAGTTCAAGAGGGGAGTGTATTAGCTAGTAATACTCACAAAACCTTAATAAATAAAGTTTTAACAATTAGTGCACATTTATTTTGTACGAGGAAATATAGTAAGCACTAAACATCATCTCATTTAATAGAAGGGATCCTATAGAGCATGACTTAAAAGTTCTTTCCAGTTTCTGTCTTATGCGTGCTACTGACGACATGCCTCAGTGATCCATACCTTACACACTGTACTTAATGGCATTTAGACTCTTTCCACCTGTTTGCACAGTATTCCTTATTCAGTTGGAATGCTTGAATATGGGACATTATTTTTTCTAAATCCAGCTTTTGCCTTCCTACCTGACTCTGCCATGTTTGTGACCTCCTCTTTACCCCTTAAACTCCGGAGGAGTCCTTTTCGTCTGTGTTCCACAGTAGTCTTTGCCTTCTGTTTTAGGTTGTGTTACATTTCATTGTAATTATTTGATAGCAAAGTATTTGCAGACTGTCATCTTGCCTACATTATCTGTTGTCATCACCCTGTATGCCTGGTATATTGCTTTTCATGTATATATACTAGATAGCTATTGAATCTATATATATTTCATCGTTTTGGCCTGAATCTCATGGATAGTATTTTCAAGAATGCTATACGCTATAACTGTTATGCTTTGAGTTTGAAAATAATCTTGACTTCAATGGAATTGTTTGATCATTTTCAGCAAGGTGTAATATTAAGCATCTTAAAGGGAGATAACCCTGTGTCCACAACAGAATATAATTGATAATAATAAGTGCTCAGGAACGAATGAAGAGTTCTAAGAGATGTATATTAATATAAGGGTGTTAAGAAGTGAGAAAGAATGGTAGTTATGATAGCTGTACATAATTAACAGTCTATGTTACTTGTTTTGCTAAGTGTTTGACAGACATTATTTAATTCTGTTTTAATCAAAAAATATGGATATATTTATTCTTATTAACAAGCCTCCTCTCCTTTTAGAGATAGGAAAACTGAGAGTTGGAGAGGTTAAGTAAATTGATTTCAGTGGCTGAATTTGGGTTTGCATCTAGGACAACTGAAACTGACTCCAGCCTGAACTAACCACACTCCCTCCTCTTGGTTCTCTCCCCAGTGTAGCCCACGAGCCCTTCAATCTCAGCAGGCTCCACAAAGGAACATATCATCTTATAGAGCCCTCTCACCTACTTTCTTTTTTCAAGCAAGAATGACAGTGACACTTACTTGTATCCATTATGCAACTTAACGTATAGACTTGAGTATAAGCCGACCTGAATATCAGCCAGGGCATCTAATTTTACCACAAAAAAATGTGCTGAAAAACTCGCTTACACACAAGTATGTACAGTAATCCTACTTATTTTCCTTTGTAAATACCTCAGCGTTTCATTCTTTTCTATTACCTACTTTTTTATCCTTCTTGTACTGCTTGTCTTTTTTTAGTGAATTTCAGTAAAATTATTTTTTCCCTCGTTTCCACGTGGGATTCGCATAGTAGTCCATTTTACACCTTGCCATCACAGTGACCTTTTCTTCTTTGAAAAAACAGATCATGTAATGTATATGCATGTTATCAAACGTTTCCATATCTTAGAGTTTTGCCTTCATCAGAAATGTATTTTTAAAATATTTTTATATTTTGAACTATCAATTTTTTTCCTTCAAATTTTACTGACCTTCCTCTTAAAGATTTCTTTCATTTTTACCTGAGTTAAAATATGTCTTCCTGGGACTGAGCCCCGATGGCGTAGTGGTTGAGTGTGTGGAGACATGGGTTTGTCCTGATAACGTGTCTCAATTATGTGGATGAAGTTTTGCTGTTAGTGCTTCTAAGGGGCATCTTGGTTGTACTCCTTCCAAGACAGGTTTGCTTGCTTTTTGGGCAGTCCATGGTACTTGGAGTATTCTTTGCCATGACCATAATTCAAACGCATCACTTTCTATATTGGTCCTTAATTCCAGTTTTTATGTATATGCGCACAAGATGATTGAAAAACATCTTGCCTTTGTGTTTGACACACCGGCACACTGTAGTCATGAAAGTAACATCTTTGCTCTGAAAGTTTTATGTAGCAATGTATATGTACCCACCTACAATAGTGCCCCCTAAAAAAAAGAGCCACGACTGCATAAGAACTAATTTCATAAAAGATGTGTGAAAATTAAAAGGTATTGAAGCCGAATAATGATTACTTAATATATTTCTGAATGGAAAGGTTCGATATTGTCATCAACCCTACTAAAATAGTATTTAGATTCAGTATGTTCCCTATAAAGGAAGTAGAAAAGCTAAGACAACCCATCCACCCCCACTCTACCGTCCTCCACTCCGCATTCTTGGTAACCATCAAAAAATGTTTCTTTCTTCCTTTTTTTTTTTTTTTTGGTTTTTGGGGCATCATTGCCCTCTGTGGTGGTAGTAGGAGACCCAGCCTTGCTGCTAGATTTGAACCTCCAACCCAGTGGGCCGCAGCCCCATGCACAACCACTGCACCACCGGGGCTCAGCCTAAAAATTGTTTCTTTTAGTACTAAAAAACCCTTCTCTTGACTAGTGGGACTCATAATATATTTTTTCTTTTATGATTGATTAATTCCAGTCACATAATGTCAAGTTGTGAGAATTGCCAAAAAGTGACTCAGCTTTATCCATATTATGAGAGGTTTTGTGGGTTCATGGTTATTCCTTAAGATTGCATAGGATTCCATTGTTTGTATGAACCATCGTTTGTTTTTTCCATTCTTTTCCCCTTTGTGCTCTTCTGAATAGCGTGATGAACATGAGTGCACATATATCTACTTTTTTTGAGGTTCTTTTCCTCTAGGCTGTCTGTTAAGTAATGGGATTGCTAGATTATGGTATATCGATTTCTAAGGAAGGATCCATATGACTTTCTACAGTGTTTATACCATTTTATAGTTCTCCAGCAGTAGTTCCAATGTCTTCATACCCTCATCAGCATGTGTCATTTGCTGTTGTGTTGGTTTGTTTTTAATTTTGCTAATAGTTGGGGTAAAACTGTTTCAAAAAGTCCTTGTAAAGTTTAAAGACCAAAGATGGGACTATGGAGGACTGCTTGAAGCTATGGTCACCTCATATACATGTGGAATTTGAACAATGTCTAAGGAAGACGGAAAACAATTGATGTATTTGAATCATGTTTCTGGTGCTGGTGAGGAATATTGAAACCGTGATCATACAACAAAATAATCATACAGTATTTGTCTGTGATTATTTCATTCATGATAATGTTCTTTACATTCATCTATAATTTAATGTGTTTAGAGAATGTTACGTTATTCTTAAGTCAACCTTTAACACAGCTGAAGTAATGAAAATAACATGGCTTAGGTTAGGCACACCTTAGTCCTTAAAGTGACTTCTTTGCTCTGTAACACTTTAAAGTCCTCACTCTAATAAAAGTCACTGGATTTCTTCACTGCTGCTTCCATGAACATTGATTTCAAATTCAAGCAAGATGAAATCCTTGACATCTTGAGGGTTTTTTCCCTCCCTCTGTCATTCTCAGTGTATCCTCTATCATCATGCTACCTATTGATGTAGTTCTGATGATTTTGTTTTCTGTGCTTTGTGTTACATTCCATACTGAGGCTGTAGTCCTTGATCTTTATCAGCTTGCTTCAAGTCCTCCTCACTTTCAGCAAGCAGACTTGTGTCATCTGCAAATCACAGCTTGTGCGTAAACCTTTATATGATGCCACGTTTGTCACCATATAATTCAGTTTTCCCTGATTATTTTCTCAACACTCAGATTGAATAAGTATAATTAGAGCACACACCTTGACACACATATTGGCTAATTTTAAACTACTCAGTTTTCCCTTTTTTCTATTCGAACAAGTGCCTGTTGGTCCATGTACTGGCTCTATGTGAGCACCATTAAGAATCTTGGAATTCCCCTTTTTTGCAATGTTACACAGTTGGTTGTAGATGTGTTGGCATAGTCAGTCAAACACAAGAAACATCTTTCTGGTATTCCCTGATCTAATGTGATAGGACCTTGTCAGATTCCAACTCCAGTTTATCTTCAGCAGTTTTACTTACATGGGCTATTATTAATGTTTCATAATTTCCACATTTCGTTGTGCTGCCTTTTTATTGAATGGGCACAAATATGTATCTCCTCTAGTCACTTGGCCAAGTGTCCGTCTTCTGAATGTCTTACCACAGACTCGTGAGTTCTGCTAATTCCTCGTCAGTTTACTGAAGGTTTTCTGTCGGTATAGCATTAAGTTAGGAGCATTACTTTTTACTACTCCCCAGTGCAGTCTGACCTCTTTTTCTTCTATACTGTCTTTTCGTGATCATATGCTGCATCTTGAAATGGGTGAATATAAACCAGTTCTTTTCGGTACTGTGACTGTGTATTCCTTTTGTTGTCTTTGAGGCTTCCCACTCCATTCAGTATTTTGCCCATAGAATTAATACTGGGATGAGAAGCATGAGTTTTTTCTTCTTTTCTCTTACCTTGATGAATAGTAAAGTACTTTTTTGGCTTTCTAACTAATGGCCTTTACACGTATCATTATAATACTTCTCTCCTCAGGTTGCCCTTATGAAATTTTCGATTCGGTTCTTTTGCTTCATAGTGGTCCTATTTCCTTTGGCTGCTCCATATTCAAGAGCAGATCTCAGAGTCTCTTCTTGATACACACGTTGATCTTTTCTTTCCTTTCGTATTAGTGCTTTTTGCTTTCTTCATGTGTGATGTTCTTAATATCCCACAACTTATCAGGTCTTCTGTCATTAGTGTTCATTTTGTCACATCTGTTCTCGAGATGGTCTTTAAATTCTGGGGAAATATCTTCAAGGTTGCAATTTGGCTCTTCTGGGCTTGATTTCATGTTCTCCATTGTCCACATGAACTTATGTATGAACAATTATTGTGTGTTCATTTGGCTCCTGGCCTTGTTTTTACTGCAGATATTATGGTTCTCCACTCTCTTCCCCTAGTATCTGTGAACAATTGGATTCCTGTATTCCATCTCTATGTTGTTCAACAAGGTATTTGCATTGAAAAGACAATGGTCTTGCAAAATTCTATTATGTTATCTTCGGCTCCATTTATAACACCAAGACCAAATTTTCCAAGTTCAGGTCCTTTCCCTGTTTTTATACCTTTTGCGAGTCAGTTACCAGTAATTATTAGTCTGTATTTCTTGCCTGCATGTTTGATTACTTTCTGACTGTGGTAGATGGTAGAATTCTTAACTTCATCATCTTTGGCTGTAGTGGTGGTTGTGTAAATTTGAAAAATAGTCATATTAACTAATTTCCTTTTCCAAAATTCATTGCCATCTAGTCAAGTCTGATTCATAGAAATCTTATGTGATAGAGCAGAAACTGCCTGTGTGGGTTTCTGAGACACCAGCTCCTTATGGCATTAGACAGCCTCATCTTCCTCCTGAAAAGTAGCTGTAGTTTCAAACTGCTGACCTTCAGCTAACAGCCCAATGGGTAAGTGTGCCTCATTCTTTATCATATACTCATTTCCCTGATTATTTTCTCAACATACAGATTAAATAAGTATAATGAGGTGACACACCCTTGACATGTTCACTAATTTTAAACCACTCATTGCATTACATATATTAATTTACATTAATATAAAATGACATATTAACACACATGTCACCAAGGCAACTAGTCTCTTTGTTAGGTGTGTACAGATTATCTTAGGACAGACTGCACTGTATTTTAGGATAGAATTTGAAGCGTTCTGTTTGACAGTGATTGTAATGCCATTCCTGAATTTGTCACTCTCAGCATAGTAAACCACTTGAAACCAAAGGATTGCTCGATTCAGAATGCCCAGTCCTAGTCCAGTTCAGCTCAAGAATGCCGAGGGTATCAATCTTTATACATTTCATTTTGATGACTTCCAGTTCTTCTGGGTTCATACTTTGTACAATCCATGGTCCAATTATTAATAAATGTTTAAACTGTTTGTCATTTTGAGTCTGGTCCCATTTGCAAATGGAGGTCTGGAAATCTTTATTCAGTCCACATCCTTAAGGTCAACTCTACTCTGTGGAGGCATGTAAGGAAAGACATACTTTTTAAAAGACAAATAAGAACTGGATAAATACTTGACAAAATTAAATCCTCATACACTGGCTGTAATAATATAAAATGATATAGCTGGTTTGGCAGTTCTCCAAAAGATTAAATTGAGAGCTGTTTAATGAGACATAATATTTCTACTAAGTCCATGTACAAGAAAGTGAAAGTTTTAGATCTATAGTAAAATTAGACAAATGTTTCCTACGTTATTTCCAATAGTCCAAAAGAGAGTGTCTATGAGCTGATAAATGGATAGCTAAGATGTGGTATTTCTTTACAGTAGAATGTTACTTGACCACAAAGATCAAAACACACGGATGCCTAGCTGGTAATCCTATAATACGGACGTTCTGTGGTATCATTATGCTAAGGCCAAGAAAACAGTCACAGAAACCCACGTTTTTGTGAAACTTACTGAAAACGTCCTGGATAGACAAAAGTAAAAAAAAAAAAAAATTATTAGTTACTTGGGTTTTGGTGGGACCTTGGGGAAGCAGCCTGGAGGCAGTTGGTCGGCAGTAAAGTCTGAAGGATTGGTTTTGGTGGTACTGAAATATTCTAAAATTCATTGGAGATAGTGACGTTGTACAACTCTGTGAATATATTAAAAAGCCACTGGAATACACCTATCCCTCACTTAACTGACATTTTGCTTTACCATAATACTAAATATTTTATCCATCTCTTTTGTGCTTTAACAGTGTAAGTCCGGCAGTCACAAAAGCTGAGGTGCAGGATGAGAGTAAGGTTGGCTGTGATAATTAAAGTTATGTGGCTGTCTAGACCATGATTCCTAGTGGTTTGGTAGCCATATATAGTGAATGGTGAAATTGGACGAATATGTAATGATGTCAACTGGCATCTGTCCAGTGATGGTCTTGACAGTTATATGATGACATAGTCCTCTGTTTCTTTATCTGATGTAGTTTGCCATTCTCTGATAATGTTGGTTTTCCCAAAATGTTTGATTTCTGGAACCTAACCACGTTGCTAAGTGAGGAATGGATGGTTACATTTTAAATGGGTGGGTTGAGCCCCAGTGGCGTAGTGGTTGAGTGTGGGACTGTGGCCCACGGGCTTGGTGGTTCAGCTCTCTAGGAGCAAGGCTGAGTAGCTCCCACGACCACCAGAGGGCAGTGATGCCTATCCCCCCAAAAAACAACAGCAGAAAAAAACCTTTTTAAATGGGTATGTTGCACAATAAGTGATTATATTGAAGCTTATTTTACAAATTCATAAAATTTATTAATACTTTATATATTCAACTGTAAGCCGGCCCAAATATCAGCCAAGGCACCTAATTTTACCACAAGAACTTCATGAAAATGTGCTAAAAGACTTGGCTTATACTTGATAATAAGTAAAAAAAAAAAATTCATTTCTAATGGAGAAACAGACGAAAATTAGGCACCCTGAAAAATGATAATCAAATGGGTCCTAACCACAAAAAAGATGCTCACAGCATCAGGCGTTTAAAGAATAAGAGTTAAAACTCAATAAAATACCCACTAGAATCTCTGAAAATTATTAAAACCAGCTTTGATGGTTATTTGGAATGAGGAAATTTGATAAAGAAAATAGGAAATAAATCATGATATATTCATAAATCCTGTTTCTTAACTAAGAAAATTAATCATCTAAAACTACATTTATTTTTTTAATAAGTCATCCCCAAAAAACTTCCACACTATTATATATAAGATGCTTTAGAAGGATACAGAGATTATGATAGTTTCTGTGTCAAGCATGTTAAAATTGTACATGCGTGGATTTTGAATGTGTTGTTATTGTTCAGTGCTCACCCAATTACGGTGACCTTATGCAGGAGAGAGTGAAATGCTGCCTTCATCACATTTTTGAGCTTATCGTTCCATTTACTTGTGTCAGTTTATCTCCTTGAAACGCTTCCTCTTTTTCACTGGCCTTTTGCCCCCTCCAGCATGGTATCCTTTTCGAGGGACTGGTCTTTGCTGATAACATGTCCAAGGAACATGAGCCCGAGTCTCACCGTCTTCACTCCCAAGACCTGTTCACGATGAGTGAACACTATTTTAACTCTTCGTGACACAGCCTCCAGCATCACAGCAACAAACAAGCCACCATAGACAAACTGACAGTCAAGTGGTGGGCTCGACAGATAATATGGAATTAATATTGGCACATCTATAGACAGTATTAGTAAACATAATTCAGGATAATAATTATGTTGTGTAGAGAAGAGGAATAAGATTAGTGAAAAAGGCATTAATAACTTCAATTGTATCTACAGTGTAATCTTTCTTCTTCTGGAAAGTAGGTGCAAATGAATGTTATTTATAATACACCTTTGCCTATATTATAAATATCTCACTATTTCCAAAACAAATAATTATAGAAATGATAATTAAGCACAGCAGGGTGACTGCTCAAATTTGTCTTCCTCCCCCTCGGAAGCCCTAGTAGAATGACAGTGATGGCATGAAAAAATTATAGTCAGAACTATAACCAGATATGAAAATAGCCCGTGTCTTAATATCTCTGAAGTGGTTGAACATTTGTGTGAAGTTTGTTTCCCAGGCTGTTGCCCCCCCGGGGAATCTAACAAACTCTAACCCTGTGTGGTTTGCTAGCGTCCAGAAATAAGGCTGACTCTCACACACTCAGGCACACGGCAGCAAAAAATTGAGGCACAGTTTTATTACAGAATAGAGTTACTTCAAAAGAAAGGAAATAGGTCCCTCTTTCAAGGTCAAAAAAGGGACAACTTAAGCATAAGTTACATTAGGGATAAGATACATTTCACTCCAGAAGCAAAGTAAACTTTCCTTTGGGGTGTGAAAGGATATTGTCTGGGGGGCACTTCCAGTTTTAGATGACACGTTCATAAGGGAGGCGGTTGCCACTCTGCAGTTGGGCCAGCAACTTTTAAATTAGTTCCTCTGTGTTTGTCCTTGGGTCTCCTATATCGTTTCTCGCCCACCCCACGCCCCCCTTTATCTGGGCTGCTGCTCTTGGTCAACATGTCTCGGTCCTGTGCCAAAATTTCTCCAGGGCCCGGCCTCAAGAATAAGGTGTTTGCCAGACCAATTCTCACAGTTTCCTGTTCATTACTTATTTTATAGAGTCCTTTGTTCATTCCCTTAGCAGAGAGAGCAGAAGTCCTATCGATTAGCTTACAGTACAAATCAGTAATTGGACAGATGATTTGCTTTAGGAACCCTGGAAAAGCTCAGAACTTGAAGACATTAGTTAGATACCTTAAAGATGTAGAGATCAGAACAAAATAGTAGAATTGATTTGCAGTGTTGATTAGTTAGATTTCTAGAGCCACTGTCTACCTTAGCTGGAGACTGCTCATCTTCAGTTCTTGCTGCAGTGGGAAGATTTGTTTGCATGTTTGAACATCTCATTTGGAGTTGAGAATGAGACGCTGAGCTGAAAATCCTCACAAACATTTCCCCACTATTGACTTTCACAATCGTGAGAGTCAAGTCAGAATCAACTTCACTTTATGGCTCTGTGGTGACGCTTACTGGTAGTTAGATAATCTGTTTCAGTTTGTGGGGATTAAGTGTGAATGGGTGGAGGTCAGCCTGTCAATCAGGTCACAGCTTCATGACCTCATTTGGAGGCGCT
Organism: Nesogale talazaci; assembly: GCA_004026705.1. Taxonomy (NCBI): domain Eukaryota; kingdom Metazoa; phylum Chordata; class Mammalia; order Afrosoricida; family Tenrecidae; genus Nesogale; species Nesogale talazaci. Next base: position 111,277 of record PVJH01004136.1, on the reverse strand, counting down.
AAGGAGAGACGCCTACAATGTTGATAGAGCCACAAGACTTCCCTCCCACTGGCCTGTGATCTCCCCGCTTCGGTATCTTTGCATGTGTTTCGTGAGTCTGGAGAGGACTTTATGGATTCGTATCAGACATATGAGATAATACTGGACGATGTACTTGATCTGGACTGGGATGTTTATCCAATATACAATTAATCTTTATGTAAAGTTTTTTCTTATGTACTTATGAGTATCTCTCTGGATTTGTTTCTCTAGTCAGCCCTGACTAGTACATTTACTGAATAACCAGCCATGGTTGTGAGCAGTGTGCTTCACTGTCGATAAGGGGAAAAAGACCTCTGATTCAAACATAGGTATAGAACCCCCTTCGATACTCTTTGAACAGGACAAAGACAATTATCTGGATTAGGAAAGCCATCAGCAGCATGGCGCCAAAATGGTATTTGTTGGCTTTCTGTCATGGGGCTAATCAAAAGTGAAGGAAATCGCCACAAAATCATGATTGATGGCAGGTCAACTCATCAACTTTGCAGGTGTTACCACAGAGGTGGGGAAAAGGACCTTGTGTGGGATATGCACACAATTGCACATTTAAAAAACCTTACTGGATTAGTTCTGGCATTTTGATCACCTGGTTACATGGTGATGAGGGTGTGACTTCTGGTCATGTGGCCCGGAATAATATCTACCAGAACCCCAAATTTTAGATAATGTAACTATGTTCAGTAAATCAGAAAGGACACGTCTAGGCTATTTCTCTGTGTAAGCCCCAGGGCAAAGCTGATCTTTCCCAGCTGTCTCTACGTTGTAATCATCTTTAGGGCACAGTTCTGTAAGTTTGCTGTGGGTTGTTAGAACTCAAATGGAGTGTGAACTTATATCAGAACTCAAAACAGTGCCTACCGTAAACCAGTCTCCCAGAAACCAAGTGCTTTCTTGTTTGAACTCTTAATACAATGCCCAGTTCTGCTATGTTAGCAGATATGGTTGATGGCTTCCAAGCTTCTGAAAACAAAAATCTCAATGAAAAACAGAAAGCTAGGTTAACAGATAATACAAAATTAGAGGAAAACAAATACAATAAATATTATAAATCCTATCCTATGAAAGGATAGGATTCTATAAAAAATGATTTTGAGACAAAGAGCTCTTTGAAATTTAAGAATAGCAGGGATTTGAACTTGGAATTGGAAGATAAAATAGTAGATAACAGTCACAAGGTTAAAAATGGATAGTAGGAGAGAAAAGTCTGGAAATTATATCATCAGAAGACTCCAACATCAGATGAATAATGCCACATAAGAGAAAAGAGAACACTGAAGAATTTCCTGTAATGTAGGATAAAGAGACTCCATTTGGAGAACTATACACTGATCCAGATAAATACATGAAAGAAGATAACATTGAACCCCAAACCCACTGCCTTTGAATTGACTTACCCAAAGAACCTCTAGATATAAATGTATACTAAAGCATGTAGCAGCAGCATCTTGTGTGGAGCTGGTGGCTTTGAAGTGATAAACTTTTGGTAAGCAGTCCAAAGCCTAACCCATAGAACCTTCTAGGAAGGGAAAAAGAGGAAGACCTTACAGGTACCGGAAAGATAAATAGATCACACTCAAAGGGATGGAAATTATATTGACCTCACCTGAAACCTTTAGAACCACACAAGAAGCCATGCCCTTGCAAATCTGGAGGTGGGGTAAGGCGTGGGGAAGGAATCCAACTTCAAATTTAAATTCAGCCAAACAAATAACTATGAAAAGCAAATTAGAGAGATTCCGAGTCAGCAAAATCTCAAACTTTGTGCTTACCTTCTTTTTACCAGGAAGCTGCTGTAGGCTTTTGCTGAGTTCCACCAGTTGTGGAGAGTAAATCCAGAAACAGGAAGTCACACAATAGGAGAAACACTGAAAAAAAAAAATTCACTGCCACATTTGAGTGTGGCGCACTTAACAACCCTAAAGAACCGAGTAAGGTTGCCCCTTTTTGGGGTGTGTGTGTGTGTGTGTGTGTGTGTGTGTTTTAAGGAACTGATTAATGACCTAATGTGATGGACCACATTGAGAGAAATTTTACAGACCTGGAACAGAGTTTGAGGATCAGTTAATACCCACTGCCATGGAGTTGCTTCCAATTCACAGTGACCCTATACAATATTTTTGTGCTGACATTATCTGTCTCTCAAGGAGTGGTTCGTGGGTTTGAACTCCGGCCATTGCAGTTAGCAGCCCAACACTTAACAGACAGGCTCCTTCAGTTAGTAATAAGGTACATAGATTGGCTTTATTGTATAAATCGTTTTCTAAAATGTGGTTTAAATGAAAATCAGTCAATCCCAAGGTTTTTACAGGAAAGTAAATCTGTTTATTACTAGGTAGCTTAGTTGTGATTGTTAAGTTGTCCTACGTGGATTGTTAGGTTGTCCTACATGTGTAAAGCAGGCAAAAATAATTACATATAAAGCTAAACTTGAAAAATCAAGAAATACCTGTGTTAGCATGTTATTTAGAAAGAGTAAGATAAAAAGTTTAAAAGAAATAACTGAGTTGAAAGAGACCTGACTGAGCATTCAATCAGAATATTTGAGTGGATGGCAACTTTTAATTTTTGCTATTACACTTTTTAGATAATGTGGATTATTTTAGCAGAAATATACATTAAATTGGTCAGTTACAATGCATATGCAATCACCGTATGTGATTCACATGAAAAGAATATGGAGTCTGTGGAAGAACCTTAGCTCAGAAAACAACACTGCCTGGTGGATTATGACATTTAGAGCCTCTGGGACAGAATACAACCTCCCCACAAGGTTGGCCAGACTGTAGTCTATGGGAGCAGACTGTCACTACTTTATCCAGTGGAGCTGCTGATGGGTTTGAACTGCAGACCTTTGGGTTGGCAGCAGACCACTTTTCCACTCTGCTAACAGGGCTTATATTTGTTGAAATTCAAGGAATAGTAGTTTGTCCAGATTTTGATAATCATAAGTGGTTTCAGGGATAGAAAATCCTCGAATGAGCTTCCTAAGTATTGTAGAAGTCGCATCAGGAAAGGTAAAAAGGAGGCAGAGGTGGGATAAGTCTTAAAGGTTTCTGCTTTGAAAAAAGTCCAAGTAGATCAAAATAGCCAGAGTTTTCAATAAGGAGCCCTGTGGAATAGTGTATTAGGTTTTGGGCTTCTTACTAACCACAAGGCCAGCAGTTCTGACTCATCAGCTACTCTGGGAGAAGAGGAGACTTTCTACTCCTGGGAAGAGTTGCAGTCTTGAAAACCCACAGGAGTGGTTCTGCTCCGAATCAACTCACAGTACTGTTTGGCCAGCAACCCGTCCAAAATCTGACATGTAGTAAATTCTCAGGATTTGTTGGACGAATGAGTACCTGACTGATACTCAGGAAAGATTTCTTCAGGGTGAGAAAAGTCTGAGAAAATAGACGTAGCACAGTGAGAAGCAGCCTGCCTGTCCAGAACACAAGAACTCTTAGCACAAGAGTAACCAGACTCCCAGAGGCTTCCAGAAACTGACCATGTTATTGTATAGTTGTGTGAGTTCTTTCTCATACATTAATAACCTGCTTTGGGGGTTCAGTAACATACAGTTACAGTAATGCAGTGTGGAATAAGATATATCATGGAATAAGATATAGCAATCAAAACTGTGGTCTATGGTAGTAATAAAAAGTACATCACCTACTTTAAATATAATTTCAAATATTGCGACCATTCTAAATAGAATCTTAAGACATGTCAATATTCTGTAGTCCTTATTTTTGTATTTATCAGTTCTCCAGTGAATATTTCTAGTACTTCATTTTATTATATGGATGATGACACCATTTATTATAATTATAAGCTGTCCCAGTTTATTGAGAACATTTTATAATACGACATTCTTGTACTAGATAGCCTTTCAGTAGAAAAAAGTGTTTTAATTTCTAATCCAATTAAAATTAGATTTTCATTTCTAAAATTGGAGAAGGAAAGGGTCCTATTAATTAAACACGCACATACACACACACACACACTCACACACTCTGACAGTTGAATATCTACCAGAACGTGAGTATTTGAAATTTAGTTCTTAAATCCCTGTATTTATTGAAGCCAAACTTGCCATTAACATTAATTTTATATAAATGTGTTGCTGTAAAAGTTTACTAATAAGTGGAATCACACAAGTTAGTTAAAATGTCGTGGTTTAGATCTTGCAATCTGTTTAGAGATCATGACACTGAAAGGACAGAAAATAGAGCTTGCTTAAATTCTGCCATCCCATCTGTGCCCACCAAAATGGGTCTCATCTTCTCAAATGATCTGGCTGTGCCTACCTTCTCTTTGTCAACACATGCACACCTCCCATATCTTTTTCCCCCAAGAAGCTAGTATTTAGGAATTTTATCTGGAAAGCGCTCCAGTTAAAAGATAACATGCTAATGTATGGATAAATACTAGAAAAGATTTGCCTTTGCTAAAGAATCTATTTTTAGTGTCAGAATAACAGCACAGTGAAATCAAGGCAACTATGCTCGTGTTGAGAAAGCTGCTTGGGCTCCAAGTCTGTTCTAGAATTTCTTCCTGTACTACTTTACATAGCCTTTGTTTCCTAGAAATTTCCAAGTTGTTTTTCATGATGTCAATCAAGGCATTCCCAAAGCCACTGCTACCAAGTCCTGTCTTCTCTTTCTAGTGCCCGGTGCTTTTGAACCACAGGCCTTGTGCTTAGTCTAACTCATAGCATCCTTGGAGCACTGGGAAAATTCTAAAGCCAGAAGTGAGTAAAGACAGGATAACCAACTCAAACTCACTGCCATTGAGTTGATTTTGACTCATAGCTACCACATACAGGGTTTCCAAGTGTGTGTGTGTGTGTGTGTGTGTGTGTGTGTGTGTGTGTGTGTGTATGTATATATATATATATATGTATTATGGAGACCTAATCCACCCATATAATTCAATATATCAGCTATATCAAGAAGAGTTGTGTAGTTATTACCAGAATCAATTTTAGAACACTTTCTTCTTTCTTGTACATTTTGTTATTAGTTTTCCATTTTTCCCACCCTCCCCTGCCATATACCCAAGAAATGATTAATCCGTTGCTACCTTTATAGACACATACAAACACACACACACACACACACACAAAGGTAATGACAATAAAAGAACAAAAAACTCAAATGAAAATAAAGCAGAAAATATTAAACGCTAAGCTTTAAAATGCGTCAAAGGATAATGTGTTAAATTTGAACCTATTTTTGCAGTACTCCACTCTCCAATGCACTCCGCATGATGGCAAGACTATTTACATCCCTGGTCTGTGTTTAGAGGGAATTCACATGTATTTCCCCCATCACTTTTTTTTTAATGGAAACAATTTTTAAATGGGTCAAAAGGGAGATTAAATAGGATATTACATTTTTACCTAACTATAACTACCACAATCATCTTTACAATGCTCTCTGTCTGATTAGACTCTTCACATTTCTCCAGTATTCACGGAGTGGAGATTTGTCTGAGCTTTTATTTGTGTGTGGGCCAGTTAGGGGTATGAGACTTCTCGTCAGCCAGAGTCTTCTGCAAACCAGGTGTTCACAATTTATGCACTGATACCTTTCCTTCCTTTGAATGTGGATTATGTTATTTACAGTCCTTGGATCACACAGGCTGGTGTGCTTCTCCCATGTAGAAGTAGCTGATGCCTCACTTAGATGACTGCTAGTTTGAAGATAAGCCTTTAAGACCTTAGATGCTGTTCCTTCTTATAGCAGGGCATCATCTATTTTCTTAACCACATTTTGCTATAGCACCCGTATTGACAGTGATCTCTTCATGAGGGCAGGTATCAAGTAGGACCATGTCATAACAACTAACTGTTCTTAAATTGGGGCTAGAATGAAGTGTGAGCCCCAGATCCACTCATATATTCATGGTTTATGTATGTCTTTTGTTTACCTTAGAGATACCATTGTCATTTTATGTTAGAGAATGTTATCAATCATCTCCCTGAGGCATAAGGTAATTATACTAATAGTGTCACTAATTTAGCCAGTGGTGTAGAATTTAAAACATTTGCAAAAAGGAGGCTATACAAGTATAGTCTGGCTATGCACCATAATACATGGTTGATTGTCTTATACGGATTAAATTAAACTCTTAAGTGATTGGACACTGTACAAACAAAAGGGGTTGGTAACTAAGCCAAAACGTTCAGTAATATACATTGACAATGGAAGAACCAGGCCCACCATATTGATATGTTTATATCAATAAAATAAAGAGAGCATCAAAATAGTATGTAGTAGTCCCAGGCTGCAATTCTTTGAGCACCCTCAAGGCAAGAGACCCTAACCAGCGTCTGATGTCTGCCAGTTCTCCACCCTTGGCATAGCAGTCATCTGCTGCTTCTCATACTGAGTGTCTGTCTTCAGTCCAAGGGCTACAGATGAGTTTGAGTAGAGCCCAGTGCACTAGTGGGATTTCCATGTCAAGTCCTTCAGGTATGACCTGTGAAGAATGTTGTGCATCTTGAGGAAACGTCCCAAGTCTCAGAACTGTCAATCTTTTGTTTTATGGGGGGCATCACTGCTCTCTGGCGGTGGGAGTAAGAGGCCCAGCCCCACTGCTGGAATTGAACCTCCATCCCAGTGGGCCGCAGTTACACGCACAACCACTACGCCACCGGGGCTCAGCCCCAGAATTGTAAATCTTAATGGAAACAGATAACCTCTTCTCTGCATCACCCCTACCCAGAGCAGCTGGTGGGTGTGAACCACCAACTCTGTGACTAACTGGCCAACGTCTAACCCACAATGCCACCTTACATGCAGATTTGCATAATAACATTCTACTTCATTTTTTTCCTGACATGATTATTAATAGCACGACTTTTTTCCTAAATGTTCATATTTGAATGATGATTTACATATATAATTGATTATGAACCACATATTTTAATCATCTTATTGTGGGCTCTTGCATATAGTATAACCATCCATATATCCATTATATCAAGCAGACATGTAGTACACTTAAAGTTTAAGTTTTATTGGCATTATATACCATACCATTCAATAGTTTGAATATGTTAAAAGGATCTTTATCACAATCAGTTTTGCAACATTTCTTCATTCTTTTAATTATTGCTAACTCCCCATTTTACCCCAACCTCCCTTGCCGTCTTTGAGAAACTATTAATATGAATACTATTTCTATAGATTCACCTATCCTGGATTTCATATAAAGAAAACCAGAACAAAATAAGAACACAAAACCTCAATCTAAAAGAAATCCGAAAATAATAAAATTTAGAATAAATTTTAAGTGCATCAAAACGGAAAACAAATGATAGATAAGGTGTTAAATTTTAACCCAGAGCTGAGTGGCTATGGGTTGGGCCGAGATGTGCAAGGCCAGCCGTGTGAAACCGCCAGCTGCTGCTCGGGAGAAGCCACCAGCCTCCCACCCCGGCCAGTAGTGACAGTATCAGACTTACAGGGGCAGTCCTACCCTGTCCTCCAGGGTTCCTCTGAGTTGGCACCGACTTGATGGCGGTGAGGTCGTTTTCAACAGATCCACAGTATTTCACTTCGCAGTGTGCTCTGAGGGCAAGACTATTACAACCCTGCTCAGTGGTCAGAAGGTAGTCAGCCAAGGCTTAATCCATATGGTGGCTCTGCAAATGGAATTTGGACTTGCATCAGCATCCATAGCCTTCAACAAACCAGGTGTTCAGAAATTAGGCTCTCCTACTGTTCCCTTCTCTGGTCTTTGACTTTATTATTTACAGTGCTTGGTGCCCACAGGCTGGTATTCTTGATCACTGTGGACTTGCTGCTACCTTACTGAGATGGCAGCTTTTAAGAGCCCAAACACTGTTCTTTCTGAGAACTGGGCCCCATCGGATTTCTTCACCACGTTCTGCTATAGCATCCATAGGTAAATTGGCTCCTCCGTGAGCGTGAGTATTGAGCACGACCACATCGTAAGAACTAATTGTTCTTAGGCCAGGGCTTACAGTTAAGTGCAAGCACAAAATCTATTCATATATTTAATGTTTATATATATCCCTGGTTCACTGTCAAGCAGCACTGTCATCTTTTTGAAAGATAAGTAATCTCTATGGGACCTTTGGTAATTCTAATAGTAGTATCATTTATACATTGGTATTTATGAATTACCAAAATTCATAGACGGTGAAATACTGTCTTAAGACCAGGCAAGTGATTCTGTCCTTTGACTTTCTTATCTCTCAGTACCAGAGTACCTTGATGAGCACCAGGAACCAGTGATCCATTAAACACACTGTGCACTGGTTATTCTGTAGAATTTGTAATTAAGATAGGCAGTGCCTACTTATACATTTTCAGACTGTCTAAAATAGGAGTAGGACTTATTTCAACTTTCAAGTTGTATCCCTGTCAGTGGGTTGCTAAATCATGTTCTGTAATAAGTGCCTGCCATCCCGTTTCTTGTTTCCCCACTGTTGAGTACACCCGTGAAGCAGCAGATGGCATTCTCTCCCAACAATCGTGTGGACCTCTGGAGAAGCATGTGCCTCACAGTGACTGGTGAACTGAGTAGGAAAGCACTTGAATAATGAAACAGAACGACATCATAATTGTAAATTCAGTGGGCTACTCTAAGTGCATTCCACCGGTAAAAATAATGCATTTACGGCTTGGTTTCCAGGTACTTGATATACTTCAATTGCTGGCAAAACGTTTCTTTGCATCTGATATACAATTTTAGGCAAGCGTTTAAGAAATTCAGTCTCAAGAAAGCTATTTTTGTGCATAACATTTTCACTGGTGAAAACCAAATAGCAGCTTTTAAACACTTTACATAATACACATTTAAACAGTTTGAATATGTTTCAGTGCGCTAAATTTATCATACAGGTTACAGGGAAAAGACACTTAAGATTGTCTTTGTTTTTGTTTTGTTTTTTGGGGGGCATCACTGCTCTCAGTGGTGGGAGTAGGAGGCCCAGCCCCACTGCTGGAATTGAACCTCTGTCCCAGTGAGCCGCAGTCCCGCGCACAACCTCTACGCCACCGGGGCTCAGCCCAAGATTGTCTTTGAAACTTTAACTTAAAAAAGTAACGTTTTGGTTTGTATTACTTTTTTGGCTTCTAGAGATTTCTCTGTACAGTGCTTAAAATTTTTCCAATTTTAATTCTAGGCTGATTTCACACACTATGTATTGTGATTTGTCTCTGCGATGCTATTCGAACCACCTGCATTTTCCTTTTTGATGTATAGTTAGTGCTTTATTAGGTCAAGTTAATGCTAGTATTGTTTTACTGCTCAGGAACTTATTCTTTCAGTTGCCATAGTATATTATATATATATATATATATATATATACACACACACACATACAATATAATACAATGTCTATCCATAGATAAGATAATGCATTTGTTTTCAGTTAGGCTTTACTTTGTAAAGATAATTTCTTCATACTTCTTCCAACATAATTTGTTCTAGGTAATTATATATATTAACTGTGAAAAAAAAAACAAGAAACCCAAGAACAAGCACATCCTATATCATGGCTTAACAAAAGTTTTAGAATTAATAAACAGGCAAAGGTACTCATTTTAAAAAGGAGCCGTTGCCATATAAGTGGATTTGTCAAGTTATATCTTTAAATATGAATTCCTAAAATGCTTTTAACTTATTAATTTAAAAGCTTTATGTACCGAACAATTAAGTTTGAAGCAGAAAAACTTAAAATCTTAGCAGCTACTGGTAATTAAAATTATCGTGTAAACTATAGCTATTTTTTAAATAATGGAACTTGGCATTTTTTATTATCTATGATACCAAATACAAGGTACAATTCTTTGGTACCAGGATTTAAGGAGAGTTATATGCATTATGTAGTTCTTTAGACCTCCATTCATTTAGCACTTACTGTCCCCCATATACTAGACCCTGGGAGAATAATAAGATGAAATTTTTTTGTGATTACGTGGTAAAGTTCATATGAAGTATTTTTAATCTATATTTTCTCTGAGGTTTTTTTTGCCATTTATGTTTAATGATAATAAAATCTGCTATCCATGGGAAAATCTGTAAAGCAAAAATCTGACTCCTCAGTTTATGAATGATAACTTTTAGATTACTCTCGAGTACTTTAGAGTTTCCTGAGAAATGGTGAAAAATATATGATTTTCTTATAGTGACTCATGCTTTCTGTGTATATTTATTCCAATGTATCTTCTGATATTTGAAATTTTTCTAATACTCTTAAGAATGATGAGATATCACATGGTATGTGACTTAAGTATTGTTGAAAGCTTTCAGCACTAAACTCTAAAGAGTTTTTAGTTATTACAAGTTATCACTCTGAAATCCCACCACCACTTCAACCAATGGTCTGCAGTTTTCTTAATAACTATTGAGCCTTATGGAAATCATGCAGAAGACAAATTTTCCTCACAAATCAAAATATGAGATACATAATCCATTCCTGAGAAAAAATACCCTATCTTTTAAACCATCTCCTTATTTTAGGAGATACATGTGATCTCTGCATTTATTTGATATTTATCCTTTTGGGATAAAGGTGGATGTTCTTGGAAATAAGGATAATCTGCCAGATACTTCATTGACTACTTTTTAAGATGGGGATGGGAAACCTTCATTACTTAAGACTTGGAGTGGAATCTGCTGTCTTAAAAAATATTCGAGGTGCTTTAATCGTGGCTTTGTATGAATATGTATCACTAACTTTTATTTTTTTATGACTTTGGCATATAATCCCCAGAATTTCTGTTAGAAATTGATTTACTTATTATACTACTGCTAAAAGTGATTTCCGTTCATACTGTCTAGTACTAAAGTACCAGTGAGCCTCTAAACCTGCATTCCTGAAAATAATTCCTTTCTTGTGTTCATAATTCCTGTCTCTTGGTTTGCATGAAAGGACTCCAGACGGGTTGGAACCCTTCTACTTCTGCGGCAGAAACGCTGAAGAGGCGCAGTCCGTATAAGTAATCTGCCTCACATCTTTGTTTGTTCTTGCTTAATGGAAAGCTTGGCACCTATATATATGATGCGGGTCCGATGATCAAATGGATAGATACGCTGCAAGTCTGTATATGAGCATGTTTGAACTATTTCAGAAAAGTTTTAGGATTCAGGACAGATCACATCAAAACCAAGTGAAAAAATATTGTGCATCCTGTAGTTGGCCGTTTATTGAGTGGATTTGCTTGAAAGTGTTGTCAAGTTTTTCTTTAACGCTACTGTATTCAAGGCTTATAAATTGAGGTCACACTGCACATAGATGGATGCAGTGTTCTTTTGTTAGACTTCTACTGATTTCCGTGAAAGTAGCATGCTTATTTTATTTCTGCTTATGGTATCAAGCTAGCAAATCTAAATTATACAGTAAGCCACTCACCACCATGTGGCAGTAGACCAGATAAATTGGAATCTCAGCAGAGGAGAATATAATAGCTAGCTTTTATATTCCATCTGGTACATTCATTTTTTTCCTTTCCTATGGAAAGTCCAATTTTTTTTTGTTGTTTAAACTTAAACAAAGGATAAATGAGCATTCTGAATAAGGCTCCTTTTCTGTCCTAATGATTAATGATCACTGAACACTTTTGAAAGATTAGCATTTTTCAGAGATGCTAAAAAAATATATACTGTTTTATTTAATTACAAGAAAGTAAAGGCTCTTCACACTGACAGGTGGTGGAAATTAGCAGGCAGTTTGGAAATTGTGCTGTGCACAAGAAATTAGATCTCATTTTAATTCTGCTTTTCTCAACTAGCAAATGAGGTTAATGCCATACATATTCAGCTGATATGGATGAAGAAATTGATATAAAGTAGATCAACATAGCTACAGGGCTAGATTAATTTATAGGTAAAGAGGCAGTGATAAATGAAAGTAATGTAGTAGTGGTCACTAAACTCCTCTGCCATGAGGGATTCAGTAGCGGGAGTTGCTCATTAAAGGCATTGTCGGGGCGCATCACATCGAAATTTGAAAAGGAATAGCCAACTAACCCCTAATTATCAAAATACAGAAAATACTAATTATGCCTTAATTAGCTTTTCTTTTAATGTACTGAAATTTGTTACTTTTTGTGTGGCACAAATGGATAGTTATATCAACAATAAATAGGTTGTTTTAATAACTTTCTTTTACCTCTGGGAAAACTACACTCCAATTTTTAATATGCAATAATGCTTCTCTCTAGCCTGTAGGAGATGAAAATTATTAAGTAGCTTTATTTTTTTGAAGATTTTACAGCAGCTTTGGGAAGAATTATTTCACCATGCATCAATTACTTTTAATTGAACTGAATATTTTTCACATTGTACCAAATGCCTCTCATTTAAGTTTAGCAGTTAGAGTTTAAGAAAGCATCATAATGAGAACTGTATATAGCCTCTGTCATCTATTATAATAAGAAGAGGATGATTATTTTGAATTTTTAAAAACCAACCCAAGGTAGCAATTATAAAGGTAAGTCACCTTAATTTATTTCTGGTTGAAAGTGTGAAAAAGTAAAGGCAACAGAAGCTGACGTGATGGTACCTAAGAACAGCAGTGTTTTCTGCTCCCACCCCCTCAAAAATAAGGTAGTCATCACCAGTCTGGTTAAGGAAAGATTTATCTATTTAAAATAAAGGTGCAGTGTTGCAGAGGGCAGCAACTTTGTTCCTCATAGTCTCCTAGCCAATCAGGGCTTCCCTGGCTAGTTCTTAGTATCGTTGGCAAGTCCATTAACTTTTCTTAGCGTCGGTTTCCTTACCTGTTAAGCACAGTGAGTTTGCCTTACAGAGTTGTGACGACGATGGACTAAATTCTGTGTCAGGAGCCTAACATTACAGGGGACCGCAAGACCAGGCAAGGGGCAAGGAAAAAATTTAGCTGTGAATACTGGTGAGACTATGAGAACAGGTGGTGCATTTTACAGTACTATCAAGAGAGGAAGTCCAGCACCCCCTTCAGTATAGCTTTGCTCAGCCCACTTAAGAGAATCATAAATACTAAATAAGATAAATATGCATGGAAGTCAGTTGTAAACCATGAAGCATTCATTTTACACATCTCCATATTACGTGTAAAATAAGAATGCTATCTTTCACTTGCTTTCAAGCTAACCATAAAGAGCACTGAAACAATGTTTATTTTAGTAAAAATATGTGATAGAAGATAGTGTCCACCTAACAATTTTTGTATGTTAGGTGTAGTGTTATATAAAAATTTTGTGTTAGCACCACCTTCACTAATTTTCCACAATAGTCAGCCACAATTGACAGAAACCCAGTGCCCCTTAGTAAGACTCTCGTCCTCACAGCCTTCCATCTCTGGATGATCCAGCAGCTTTGATCTCTCTTCAGGTGACTAAAATGGGTTTTGGCCATGTTTGTCCTCCTGTAACTCACTTCACTGGAAACCTGTAGTAGGATTCCTTTACCCTCATGACTGGGCAATGTTCTATTTATGTGTATGTACCACATTTTGTGTATGTACCTATCTGCTGATGGACATTCATGTTGTTTCCATCATCTGGCTGTTAGGAATTGTTCTTAAGTGAATATTGGTGTTCAAGTTTCTGATGGTGTTCCTTTAATGCAGTAATAGGTAGAGAAGGGAAATCCATTAATTTGTTTCCTTGGACGGTAAAGGAGGGTGAGAGAGAATCTCAGAATGGAAGAAAGGAGGTAAGATTTTTGTATTCATCAGAAGAGGATAGAGTTTTTAAAAATTAGAAATATGAACCGTGGGGGGAGAGAGGATGGTTTGTGTGAGATATGAAAATGATAATAATTTATAATTTTTCAAGGGGCCACGAGGGTGGAGGAGAGAGAAGAAGTTGAGACCAAGGGCTCAATAGGAAATAAATGTCTAGAAAATAATGAAGGTAACATATGTACACATGTACTCAATACAATTGATGAATGGATTGTTACAAGAACCCTCAATATATTTTTTAAACTTAGAAACGTATAATTAGAACAGGCTAAGGCAGTGGATCAGCAGTATTAATCTACCTGGACGTTGGTTTTATCTCAGTTCTTGTGACTCAGAAGCTTGAAAGGAGCTCCCAGGAATGTGTGTTTTAAGAAGCCCTTCAGTTGATAGGCTGCACACTATGACTTGAGGACTGCTTACTTGCTTGCTGGAAGGCAGAAAGTGCATCTTAATGCTTTTTTGTCACCACAGAGAACTAGGTTTTGCTTGACTGCTCACAACTTTTGTTATCACTTCTTTTTCCACATTTATTTTCATGTGTGTGCACTAGAGAAGGGCAGGGGGAAATAGCCACTTGCCCTTTATATGTCCACCCCCACTAGAATATTCCTCATGTTGCTGTGAGTTGCACGGCAACATGGGGACCTTATATGTAGGACCAAGAAGCATTGTCCAATCCTGTGCTGTTCCATGATTATTGGTATGTTTGACGCTATTGTTGTGAAGTGTGTCAGTCCATCTCATGGAATGTGACTGAATTTCCCTCATTGGGACTGAGCCTCTGCTTTAGGAAACATGATATCTTCTTGTAGTGCCTGGTTTTCCAGATGGCATGTCCAAAGTCAGCAAATTGAAATGGCCCCTTCCTCACTGTTAAGTAGCAGCTGCTGCCTGTGTTTCTTCTAAATATGGTTTGCTCATTTTTTAGTCAGTCTTCTTTTTCTACCACCTCATTTCAGATACATCAATTCTTCTATCTTCCTTTTTCCTTACCCAGCATTCCCAGGAGACAATTGAAAATACCGTGACTTGTTCTCGTGCCCTGTTGTCATTAAAGTGATATATTTGCTTTTAAACACTAGACAAAGGTGATTTACAACAGACACACTCAATGCAATAATATGTTTGATGTCTTGACCACTGCTCCCATAGACATTGATCTTAGAATGCACTAGGCGGTTTCAAAGCATTTATATAAAAATTTCATTATCTACTAATTTTATTTTTTCCACAAAACTTGAAGCTCCCGAAGAAGCACTGGAAGCACTCACTGGTCTATGCCAGGAAATTAGTAAACCAGCTGTTTGGCCAACAGACTAGAAGAAATCCATATGTGGACCCATTCAAAAGAGAGGTGACCCAACAGAATAATCAAATATAGAACAATATCACTGATCTTACAGGCCAGAGAAACCTTCCTGAAGGCCACCTAGCAGCGATTGCAGCAGTACACTGACAGCACTGTCAGAATTAAGGCTGGATTCAGAAGAGGACATGGAACAAGGGATGTCATTGCTGGTGTTGTATGAAATCGTGGCTCAAAGAACATTAAGAATGCCAGAAAGATCTTTAGTTGCATTTTTTTTTTTGAGTAGGCCAAGGCATTCAACTATTTGAATTATTAAAAACTATGGATAACTTTGAGAAGAAGAAGCATTTCAGAACACTATGTAGTGGTCCTATGGAACCTGTGCTCAGATCAAGAGGAATTTGTTTGAAGAGACCAAAGAAATACTGCCTGGTCAAAATCAAGAAAGGTGTCAGACAGGGTTGTAACCTCTCACCATATTTATTTAATCTGTATAGTGAACAGATCATCAAAGAAACTGGATAAAAAGCAAAAGAATGTGGCATCAGGATTGGAGAAAAGTTTATTAGCAACCTGTGGTATTCAGATGACACATACAATCTTGGTTGCTAAAAGTCAGGAGGAATTGAAGCACTTTCTGATGAAGATCAAGGATTGCAGCCTTCTGTATGCATTAAAACTTAGTGTAGAGAAGATGGCAACTGGGCCAACCTGTAACATCATGATAAATGGAGAAAAGACAAGTTGTCAAAGATTTTGTTAAGAGGTGAGTTGCCGTAGGTCAGTTTGCTGCACAAGACCTCTTTGGAGTATTGAAAAATCAAGGATGTTATTGTGAGGAATAAGTTGCACTTGATCCCAGTCATGGTATTTTCAAACTCCTCATAGGCATAAGGAAGATGAAAGAAGAATCAATGCATCTGCTTTGTGCTGGCAGGGAGTATTGCAAATACCATGGCCTGCTAAAAGGATAAACAAATCTGTCTTGGAACAAGTGTGGCCAATGGCAAGGATGGAGAAGATTTCATCTTAGATACCTTGGACACATTGTCAGGCGAGACTGGTCCCTGGAGAAAAACCTCATGTTTGGTAGAGGGGCGGCATAAAAGAGCATGGCCCTCAGAGAGATGGAGTGATACTTTCACTGTGACAGTCAGCTCCATCATAAGGAACAGTTGGGAGGATGGTGCTGGAGCTGGCATGTTTCGGTCTGTTGTGTATGAAGTCGCTATGGGTTAGAACTGACTTCATGGCACCTAAAAGAAACAGCAGCAACAGTAAAGAGAACCTTTTGACAACCACAATTTTTTTTCTTCCTTTCAGTCTGTTGTTTAGTCATCTAGTTAATGAGCATTTTGATTTCCTTAAATGCATACATAATCTGTGCTCCAGGCCATAGTCTTGATGTTCAGCAAGTTTAGAGTGTATCGGAGGTTGTTACTGAGTCTTTCTGCCACCCCCATGTCCTTTATTTTCTTCATATAGTCTAGCTTCACAGATTACTTGTTCAGCACATGGAGTGAATAAGTAAAGAGAAGAGATACAGTCCTGCTACACACTTCTGGTTTTAAATCACATATTAGCCCTTTTCTGTTCAGATGACTGCCTCTAAATTCATGTGCAGGTTATGCATGATTACAATGTTGTGCTCTTTAAGAAAATACTGTAAGGGAATGTATGTCAGTAAGTGCTATATTATCTTCTGAGAACTTGAAATGTACATGGCTACACAAGGTGCATAGATAGTAAAGTCTGAGTGACTCTAAACCAATTCATGCTTTTCTAACACTTAGCATCATCTAACTCCCCTACATATTTTGATGTGGCTTCAGCGAACATCCATTTTTCATGTACAGGTATTTTTACAGACATTTTGTTAAATTGCTTTTCATGTATTGGTCTTTCTTTTAAGAACTAGAATCAGAATTAATGAGCACAGTTCACAGATATTATAACTTTTCCTTAGTCTTGGTGTTTTTGTGTGTATTATATTTTGGCTTCCTATGAATTTATTAACTTCTCAAAATTAATATTTTAAAGAAAATGTTTCATATATTTGAACAACTTTAAATTTAAAAGTCTTTTATCTTTTTTGAGAATCTCTGCTTCAGCATCAGACTGTTGGATTATTACAAGTTCTTTTTCTTTTCTTTTCTTTTTTGGGGAGGGGCATCACTGCCCTCTGGTGGCCTTGCTCCTCGAGAGCTGCTTCTGGACTTGAACCGCCAATCCTGTGGTCCCCAGTCCCACACACAACCACTGCGCCACTGGGGCTCAGCCTACCATAAAAAATTTTCCATGATAAATACCTACCAAGATTTTACAAATTGCAATTTGGCAAGTAGCGATCTCAACCAAACCAGTTCCTCTTATAGGTAAAGAAATATTGGAGTGTCCTTGTGACAGCCCCCACCCACCTAATTCCTATGGCTTGACTAAGGTCACACAATTTAGAGATTCTGTTTAGAACTTAAATCTCTTTCTAGTCCTAATCACTTAATATGGTGATCAAAATTTGATGTGGAGTCTCAAATTATTTTGAATATGTAGAAAATGGGAAGTGTTCTTAATATTTAGGTGGCAAAAAATAGGAAATAAATCCAACATCATGCTTTTCATGTTTACCTAAGGAGTTGCTAATATGTAGTAAGTTCAAAATACAGCTTCTGAGGCTTCTGTTGGGGCGGTTTTGACTTACAGGTACGACTTGGATTATCATTGCTCCGTCATATATGAATGAGTCTAGATAACCAGAGGCAGATCTTTATGAAATTGTAGGAGTCATATGATCCTTTAGTGAATGGCGAGTTGATGTTAGCTTTCCACATTGGCAGGAAGATGATTAAAATAGACCAAAATCCATGAGAAGTTCAGCCAAACCCCACTTCATGTACACTCGATTCTTTAAGTCATTAATGTGTGGAGAGGAGAGTTGTTGATCTACTTATTTATGACCTACCACATATTGTCTAATAGCCATTATCTGGAACAGTTACAAAAATTGTATACTAATTAGCTATAGTGTTATTCAGAGCAATACATTATAATCAGCATAATCAATAAGCAACAGTAAGTTCTCCTACTAAATCTCCTACTAAATTTTATTTTTTTGACAAGGACTCTTGTTTTCAAGAGTCTTGTTTTCTTGTTTAAAGAGACAAGGTACATATAATTTTAATTTTAATCTAGGTCCTCTTATTAAAATAAATTTTTTTTAATGTAGGTCTTCTTCCTTAGTTGGGTAAGCTTTAAATTGCTCACTGTAAAGTCAGTGATTCCAACCCACCAGCTCCTTGGAGGTAGCAAGAAAGAGTGGCTCTATGCTCTTATGAAGATTTGCAGCCTCAGAAACCCAACACCGAGTCCCCGTGAATCAGAACGGGCTTGATGGCCGTGGGTTGGGTTTGGGCTCTTACAAAAAGAAAGCATTTAGGAATTTCTGAAAGTACAATGTTGATAATACTTAGATTGATAGTATAGCTGGTCAAGTTTTCTAAAGACAGACTTCTAAATGGGATGAGTATGTATAAAATGTATAGTAAAATGTCTGCTTTACAATTATGGCAGAATATCAAAAAATTTTTTGAAAAAAATTACAATCTTACATCAGGGTTTTATGTGTCTGTAATTGAAACATGCTAAGATTTACTATATTTTTAAATTCTTTAGATTTATGACTTTCTAAATTACCAAAGGTTCTTGAGGGAGGGAGGGGGGGAAGAGCTGATATTAAGGGGTCAAGTAGAAAGAAAATGTTTTGGAAATGATGATTTCAGCATATGTACAAATGTGCTTGATCAAACTGATATATGGATTGTTATAAGAGCTCCAGTAAAAGGATTTAGTAAAATCTAAAAATAAAGATAAGTTTATGACAAATATAGAAAATTTTATTTGGTATTTCTTACATAGTGTAATTTAGATTGAATTCCTGATATGGTAGCTTGAATGTGTATTTGTGAAATTTTCAAGCACAAATTGGAAAACCATTTTTTTTTTGTTTTTTTTGTGGGCATCACTGCCCCTTGGTGGGTGTAGGAGGGCCAACCTTGTTCCTGGAGAGCTGCTGCTGGATTTGAACTGCCAACCCAGTGGGCCACAGTCCCACACATAACCACTATGCTACAGGGGTTTAGGCCTGGAAAGCCCTTTTTTTTTTTTTTTTAAGTAGCAATACTGGTACATTTTATTTCACCTTTTATTTGTAGACAGACGGGTAGAAAAAACACAAAATTGTGCACTAAAAGGGAAGTCAACACAAAATGCATCAGATAATCCTTTCCCATAAATTAAGCTAAAGAAAAACATCTACAATTTCAACTAAGAAAACTGTTTAAAAGTCAGGTGTGTCCTTGCTGGTTTCAGTTGAAAATTGCTTCTGAATCTTTTTAGTTGTAAATGTAAACCTTGTTTATTGAAATGAGGAGGGCTATAAAGTTAAAACTTTAGCGGACGATTCATATTTCCCACTTCCATCTCTATGTCCCAAACAAAAAGAAACCAACAAGTAAAGAGGCAAATAATTACCAGGAAGAGGGTCTGGGGGAAAACAAAGTTTGGCTAACAGAACGGAAACTCTGGAATGATAGCAATTGGAAGGTGGTGGGATAGGGTGACTTTGAGAGAAGCAACTGTGGAATCAATCGCCCCAGTACACTTGTCTCTACTGGCCTCCACACACACAACTGAGGAACTGCCAGAGGCCTGAGGCCTTTTCTAGAACCTGAGGCAGTCTACTGAAAAGGCAAGAGTCTGAGTTCACGCCATTGGAAAACCATTTTTAAAATAAACTTTAACTTCCAAAGTTATAATGCTGTTATCTTTATCCTCTATATTTTAAAATCTACTTTTCACTTCCTGTTTTAATTACTGAGGAACTGAAACAAAATTTAATACTTAGGGTTCTTAAAAAGTTCCTGGGCTGAGTAAAAAAATAAAAAAACAAGTTCCTATTTGTGGAACCAGTATTTTCTGTCTAGAACTGTAATCTGAGGAGACAAAGTTTTTTATTGCATTATTTGGAATGCATACAAAATTTGTATATCAAGTAAGTATCCAAGTCATTTAAAAGGATTACAAGCTATTAGGCACGCAATGGAATTTGTTGAGATAGATTGTGAAGTGTCTATAATCTGTGTTGTTTCTTGCTAGGCATATACTATACTGTTCAAGACTTTAATGCCTTTGGTATAACACTATATGAAGGAAAGGAGCAATAGATTATAAGTATATTAAAATTTTTTAAGATCATGAAAAAGATTGTAGAAAAATATTAGAATGTTAAGAAATTTTATCACTTTATTTATATCTGTATATATTCAGTTTCTCTTCACAACTTCCCAAGTAATTTTATTTTAAAAAGAAAAGCCAGTAAATAATCAAAGGATAATTTTTCCACATCAAAAGCTTTAGGAATGTAAAAGCCTAAGAAGAGAATATTTGAAGGATCCACTCCTATTTTATTGTTACTAAATTCAAATGTTAAGTGAAGCCATTATTTTTCACTTGATAACAAGGTATTGAGTTAAAAAGAGAATAGATACTAATGAAATAAAAGGTAGTGTGCATAGAGATTTTTTTTTTGAAATCTGAGTTAGTTGGGGTAATTGTAGTAATCCCCCTAATGGACTTCAGAGGAAGCAAAGGAATTTCTGCCATGTGAAATTGAGAATTCATACTATGTGAAACATTTATATATATATTTGCCTTTTACCTTATATTGTTTATGGAAGCACTCCTGATATAATATTTCCGGTAAGGCATGTACAGTATCTGTTTACTCAATCCTCACTGCCACTGAGCTGATTCCCACCTGTAATCACACTGTCCCTGTGGGATTCTGAGGCGGTACATCATTAAGGGAACAGATAGGTGTATGTTAGGAACCATAAAAATGTGCATGCTCTTCAGAGCCACAGTACTGCATCTCGAACTTTATTATAGTGATCAATCCTTACTGCATTGATATTTTTATGCATAAGTTTAGAATCAGCATACTAACAGCGATCAATACGGGACAGAATTGTGAAATGAGTTGAGATAACACTGATGTTACTAGAACACTCAGCCTCTCACTGCCATCAAATAGATTGGGACTCACAGCAGACATCTGTTATATATATATTTCGCTCAGCCCCCCCCCCGTGCTTTGGTCCATATTTTCTATGCTTGTGATACAATGAAAGGAGGAAAAAATCCTTAAGAAGTAAACGGTTCCTTTTCTTTATCCTTCATGGCAAAATTACAGGCATTTCTTGTCTGTATTTTCCAGTATTTTTTAATAGCTTTATTGGCATATGATTAACATCATACAGTCTTTCAGCCATATTAAGATGAATTGTGCAGTCATCA
This sequence comes from Nesogale talazaci, assembly GCA_004026705.1. Classification (NCBI taxonomy): domain Eukaryota; kingdom Metazoa; phylum Chordata; class Mammalia; order Afrosoricida; family Tenrecidae; genus Nesogale; species Nesogale talazaci. Next base: position 89,885 of record PVJH01004136.1, on the reverse strand, counting down.
CCACAGTCACTTTCAGAACATTTTCTTCTCGATCATTGATGTTCACTTCCCCATTTACCCCTCAACCTCCCCTGCCTTGGCCTTAGGTAATTATGAATCCAGTTACTGTTTGTATATATCCACCTATCCTGAATTTTATATATAGAAAATCATACAAAACACAAAAAAATCTAGCCACAATGACAAAACTACAACCTCAGTCAAAAGCCAAAAAAATACTAAAAAGCTAAAACAATTTGAGAGTGGGCCAAAAAGGACATGAAATGATACAATACTATATTTTGACATAATTACATCTCCCATAATCAACTTACAGTGTTCTCTGTCTGATAGGAAGCTATTCAAATTCCAGGACTATGTTCAGAGAGGGTTCACCGGAGGCTTCGTCCATGTGAGGACCCTGCATGTGGATTTCGAGCTTTCACATAACTGTTTTTGTGTCTTAAGTGTTTGATTTTATAACTGAAAATCTAGGAAATTTTCTGTTATTCTTTATCATACTTTCATAGTGTACTCTTCCAACAAAAACCAAACTCGCTGCCATCGAGTTGACTCTGACTTGTAGCTAAGCTCTAGGACAAACTAGAACTGCCCCCGTGGGTTCTGAAACTAACTCTCTGTTGTGTTGTTGTTGGGTGCCATTAAGTCCGTTCTGACCCATAACAAGCGCCATACGCCCCCAGGTGAAAGAAACACTGCCCGGTTCTGTGCCCTCTTTGCAGTGGACGTGATGTTTGAGCCCATCGTTGGCAGCCTCTGTGTCCCTCTATTTCCTTGAGAGTCTTCCTCCTTTTTGCTGCCCCTGTACTTTACCTCTTTACCTTTATGGGAGTAGAACGCCTTATCTTTCCTCCACGGAACAGCTGGTGGTTTTGATCTACTGATAACTCAGCAACCCAATGTGTGTGCATGCCGCCACCAGGTGTGCTCTGAAACCTGCCAAAGGCATATAGATTTCCCACTCATAGTAAATCTGGTGTTGTTGATAATCTTAGGTTATTCATCATTTTGTAGGACTTCACTGACTTTTAAGGATTTCATCATTATGAAAGTACTTTGTGGGCTGAGCCCCGGTGGCGTAGTGGTTGTGAGCGGGACTGCGGCCCACTGGGATGGAGGTTTGATTCCAGCTCCACGGAGCAAAGGCTGGGCCTCCTACTCCCACCACCTGAGGGCAGTAATGTCCCTCCCCCCCCCAAAAAAAAAAAAAGAAAGTACTTTGTATAGCATTTTCAACATAATTGTCATGTTAGAACAATTGCCATTTGCAGTATTAGGAACACTCAGACCACTTGAGGATTAAAATTGATTAGAAGTCATCAGAGCCCATTTTTAACTTTGAAGGTTTAAAACTTTATTATTTTATTCTTCGATATATCCATGTAAGATTGCCAAAATGAATATAACTGGACTCTATGTTGCCACAAGGTTAAAATGAACACAGTATGGAAAATGTATATTTACCTAAAAGTGACTAAGTAAAAGTAGTTGAGGGCTTTGATGTCAATTTTATCATAGTGTTTATTTACTACCCTTCTCCTTGAACAATGTATTCGTTTTGTTGAGGTTCTTGAGGAATTTTAACTCCTGCTAAATAAAATTAAACCTAGTAACTGCTCTGCATTCTTATGTGTTGAATGTCTTTCCGCATGCTTCTGTTGATAAGAAAGCAAGTCATCTATTACAGGTTTTGTGATGGAAAAAATGCTAGGGGAATGCAGATCGAGCTTATCATTCTTAGTAGTTTTAACTTGTACAAGTGATCTTTTAAAATTCAGAATGGAAATTTTTATAATTTATTGACTACACACACACACACACACACACACACACACACACACACACACACACACGCTTTGGAGCCCTGGTGGTGTAGTGGTTATGATCCGCACAGGAGCAGTTCAAAACCACCAGCGACTCTGCAGGTCAAAGATGGGGTCTTCTACCCCTGTAAGCAGTTCCAGTCTCAGAAACACACAGCAAGTCTCATAGTCAGCATTGATTTGATGGCAGTCAGAGTGGAGGCTACACAAACAGATACCTATACTTTATTCTGTATTATAAGCTAAAGGCAAAAATTTACGTTTTTTAAAATCATTTTATTGGGGGCTCATACAGCTCTTATCACAATTCATACACACATTTATTGTGTCAAGCACATTTGTATATTTGTTGTCACAGTCATTTTCAAAACATTTTCTTTCTACTGGAGCCCTTGGTATCAGCTCCTCATTTTTCTCTCCTTCCCGCATCCTCTCTGAGGGTAATGAGTAATTTTTTTTTCTCAACGGAGTAGTAAGCCAAATAAGTTTGGGAGCTATGATATAGATAATGAATATTGATAAATTTAAATAGAATATCAAAAATGTGATAAGTTTCTGACCTAGGACAGGGCAGTGTTTTGTTCTGTTGGACACAGGCTTGCTAGGAATAAGAACTAACTCATAGTGCCTAACAGTAACATATTATAATAACCTGTAAAATTTAGCACTAAACAAAATTTTCACAAATCCAATGCTATTTTGAGACAGTTAAAGCATTGATCCACCCTATATTAAAACTGAGGTCCCCACTGAGGTTAAGTGACTTGCCCAAGGTCTCATAACCTGGTAAGCATTGGAGAGAAATTATAATTTAGACCTTTGTTTCTCTAATACAATTCTTTTGCCTAATTATTTGTTTTGTTTTGTTTTTTTGTTCTTTTTTTTTGGGGGGTGGGTGGCATCACTGCTCTCCGGTGGTGGGAGTAGGAGGTCCAGCCCCACTGCTGGAATTGAACCTCCGTCCCAGTGGGCCGCAGTCCCACGCACAGCCACTACGCCACCGGGGCTCAGCCTACTTTTGCCTAATTATTTATTGAAAAAATTATATATTTTTCACAGACACAGTCTATGTCAGTATGTACCCTAATTAAGGTTTCAACTATATTTTTAGAATTCTAAATAAAATTCTGATAAGTGTTATGGTACTTTTGTCATTTGATAGTATTTTTATAATAAAAATTGCCAATTATAAAAATAAATAGCCTAGTTTGCAATTGGTATAAGTTGGCTTTATTTTATACAGCTAATAAAGGCACATTATGTTCAAGCATTGTAATTATCACTGAAATGCACGTCCATTAGCTGAAGCATTAGACTGAGTCTATAATTACTGTCGAGAGCCCATATCTTTTTGAAGCTGCATCTACAATGCTCTTCAGCAATAAGCAATATTTGTAAACTAAAATTTAAATGATTCAGAATTGATAACTCTTGCAAACTCAAAAATGAATACAAGCTTAAGATTGAATGCAGTACGTTCAATTTGATTGGCATCTTATATGCTTAGAAAAATATGGGAATTATGAAAGGTAATTAAGGTACAGGATGTGACTGGAGATAGATTAATTTCATTACAGTTGCTATAAACTAATATTAACCTTACTGAAGTCTTTTTATCTTTACAAAATAAAATATATATAAATTCTTTTTAATGGTAAAATAATGTAATAAGCTTTTTAATTCAGAAGGTCTTTGGGGGCATGTTGGTTCAAAAATTATTTTTGTACCTGAATACTTCCATTGCTCTCTGACACATACGCCTGGTAGCATAGTGGGCGGCACCTTGGGGTACTAACCACAGGGTCAGCAGTTTGAACCCACCAGCTGCTTTGGGGGAGAAAGAGCAGACTTTGTGCCCGTGAAGATTTACAGCTCAGAATCCGCCAGGGCACTTCTTCTCTCTCCTATATACCTGCATTCTAAGTAGTTAACAATTTTCAGAGCTGTTTGATTTGGTTTAGTTTTTTTATTGAAGTCTACCTGGGGTTTTAGAAGAGCCTTTATAACAGTGTGTCTGATTCTTCTTTACTGTTGTCAGATGTAAAACAGTGGCATTTAAACAGCTGTTGTGTAATGATGCTTCACAATTTATACGGTACACCTTTCTGAAGTGCCTCGTCTGCATGGTACTGACTTAGTTTGTATTGCACTACTAGATCTGCACGTCAGTGGTCTGAAATTCATTCAATAAGGAGAACAGAGTAAGGACAGGGCCTCCTAGTTTTGTTTTCATCACTAAAGCCGTATTTCTTTAGAGAAAAATATTTTTGTTTTGTGATATCCTGGACTTCTGCGCTGACCTTTATCACTCAGTCGACCTAGGGCTTGAGGTAGCTGATTTCCTTAACTTCTGTGGACATCTGTTTCCTCGCTTTGCAGATTGTTCTGAGAGTTAGACATAATAAGTATCAAATACTTCCATACAAGATTGATAATTTTCTAAATCATCTCTGTTTGCATCAATTTTACCATGTAACTTTGAGTTGTATCTAGTCAAATCTAAAAATTAGCTACTGTAAAAGTAAAAGGATTGAACTGCATTGGTGAGGAAAAGATTAAGTAAATTCTGAACTTAAAAAAAAATTGACCAAAAAAAATCAAGACCTCAAAATCTAAGTGTTACTGCTGTCTCACAGTAGTCATTATATAGTTTTCTGGTTATGGAGGAGTAGCTTGGATCAACTATTCTTAAAAATAACTTCTGGGGAGTGGCTCGGTTTGAATAGTGCACAGTGACCCAAAGTAGACAGGAAGTTCGTGAACCTTAAAGAAGAAATTAGACTGGTTGAGATTGCTTATTTCTGCTTTTGCTCAAGAGGAAATTGCCAAGTCTGTACAGGAAGATAGCTGAAGCAGAACGTAATCATCTTTTGGAGAAATTTGAAAAGGAAATTATGAGAGCAGCTGAGAATTGGGAGGGATTTTGAAAAGGAGCCCCAAGGTGGAGAATCAAATGTATGTATAGATCTCCCAAATACTTGCAGTGCTAGGTGCTAAGGAACTTGGGACTTGGGTTTGAGGGTTAATGTGTGTGTGACATTGTGCTAACGGTTAATATTAAGTCAAAAATCAGTAGAATAAGATTAATTAAACATAAGTAAAAGTGCAGAATGGGGACCCAAAGCCCATCTGTGGACAGCTGGACATTCCCTCACAGAAGGTCTAGAGTGGTTGAGGCAGTCAGGGTGCAGTGTAGCAATGATGAAACACATAATGTTCCTCTAGTTTTTAAATACTTCCTCTCTCCTCCCATCCCCTACACTATCATGATCCCAATTCTACCTTACAAATCCGCTGGACTGGACAATGTATACTGGTACAGATAGGACCAGGAAACACAGGGAATCGAGATTAGAAGAAACTCTTAGGACCGGTGGTGAGAGGGGCGATAATGGGAGGGTGGTGGGGTAGAAAGGGAGAACAGATTGCAAGGATCTACATATGGCCTCCTCCCTGGGGGACAGACAGCGGAGGAGTGGGTGAGGGAAGACATCAGATGGTGTATGATATCACAAAATAATAATAATTTATAAATTATCAGGAGTTCATTGGAGAGGAGGGAGCAGGGAGGGAGGGAAAAAATGAGCAGATACCAGGGGTTCAAGTGGAAAGCAAGTGTCTTGAGAACAATGGGGGAAATAAATGTATAAAAGTGCTTGACATAATGGATGTGTCGTGTGGATTGTGATAAGAGTTGTATGAGTCCCCAATAAAATGATTTTTTAAATCAATTAAAACATAATAGAGAACATCGATGACATGAAAATTCGGTTATTTGGAAAAATTAGTAAAATGGATTTATCAAACACCTATTGCCATTGAGTCAATTCCAACTTGCAGCAATCCTAATACAGGGTTTTAGGGGAGATAAATCTTTATAGGAGCAAATAGCCTCATCTGCCTCCCACTGAGTAAGCTCAGGGGTTTGAACTTTCAGTCTTGGGGTTAGCGCCAACGTTTGAAATATATCGTATACAAAATAGGTTAAGAAAAAGGAAAAAGGACAAATCCCCTCTCATTACTGCTCATCTGTCAGTTGGCCAGACTGGTGGCTCACATGTACCTGTGATGCTAACCCTCTCGCCGCCGGCATCTCAGACATCAACAGGTTCACCCCAGGTGAGCAGGTTTCAACAGGGCTTCCAGACAGATCACAAACTAGTAAGAAAGAAGAGACGGGGCAATTTTGAAAAATGAGCTGCTGAAAAACTCTTTATTATCATCGGAATATTATCTGAGATAACACCAGAAGATGAGCCCCTGAGCTTGGAAGGCGGTCAGATGAGATGAAGAAGAGTCCGCCTGACAGAGCCTTCCGGATCTTTTGCTGATGCAGCACGTCTCAGGACAAGAAGAAAAAGCTATGAGCATCCGTTAATAATTGCAAAATGGAGCGATAGCCAGAACATGGATGTCGGAAAAGTGAAAGTTGTCAAAAATGAAGTGGAACCTATAAAAATCAGTATCTTATGGATTAGTGAAGTTTAGGGGAACCGGTAGTTCCATTTTTGAATTGGACCATCATGGTTTACTGTGCTAGGAGTGACCAATTGAAAAAGCTTACAAGGGCAACAAGGTAGTGTAGATTTTCTTCATTTTGCATTAACAGATCCAACTACCACTGAAGCCAGACTGACAAAATTGTGATGAAGAAATTGAACAATTCTGCCGACTTCAGTCTGAAATTGATCAAACAGTCAAGATGCAGTGGTAGTTACTGGTAATAAAATGTGAAAATTTGAAACATAAAAAGGGGCATAGACTGTTCATGATAGATTGAAACTGGAGATGCATGCTAGAATCTTGCAAGACCATCAGCTGTATGCAGGCTGTTATTACTACTGTGGCTTTATAGTAGAGTTGAGATCAGTCAGTAAGACACCACCTACTTTTTTATTTTTCTTTAGTAAGGCTTTGCTTATGTGGAGTCTCTGTCCTTTAATTGATGCCATTATAGCCCATGTTTTGTACATTTGTTTTAACCTTCTCGTACTTTGACTTTATGCAGTTTATTTGCATATACATATTATAAGCATTTTCTCTGAACCTTTTGAAAATAAGTTATACCCCCTAACTACTTTATCTCCGTAGATTTACTAGGAACTAAGATTTTAATATAAGTACAATATCATCACACTTAATAAATGTAATGTGATATATCATTGTTATTTAATAGATCTATAGTGAAATTCTGTTGGCTTCACTAATGTCCTGTGTAGCCTTTTTTAACCAGATATCCTGTATTAATATCACATACCTTTATTCTCTATTAATGTAAAACTGTTAGACCACATTGTTAGAACAAACTAGTCTTTGTTTTTAATCATTTTATTGGAGGCTTTTGCAATTCATCACCATCCATCCATCCATACATTGTGTCAAGCACATTTATACATATGTTGCCGTAATCATTTTCAAAACCTATTCTTTATATTTGAGCTCTAGGTATCAGCCCATTTTGCCCCCTCCCCATCATCCCTCCCTCATGAACTCTGGATAATTTGTAAATTATTATTCTTTTTCATGTCTTACACTGACTGCTGACTTCCTTCACCCACTTTTCTGTTGTGGATTATATGAAGATCATTGTGATTGTTCCCCTCTACATCCCCCCACCTACCTCTTCCTCTCCTGGTATAGCTACTCTCTCTATTTTTCCTGAGGGGGTTGTCTGTCCTGCATTCCCTGTGTTTCCAGTTCCTATCTGTACCAGTGTACATGCTCTAAGCTAGCTGGATTTGTAAGGTAGAATTGGGTTTATGATAGTAGGAGGGAGAGAGTATGAAAGGACTACAGCAAAGTTGTATATCTAGTTGGTGCTATACTGCACCCCGACTGGCCTGTCTCTTCCTTGTGACCCTTCTGTAAGAGGATGTCCAGTTGTCTACAGGTGGGCTTTGGGTTACCACTCTATGCTCCCCTTTATTCACAGTGATAGGACTTTTTGTTCTGGGTTTCTTGATGCCTGAGACCTGCGCCCATCGACACCTCATGATCACACATGTTGATGTGCTTCTTCCACGTGGGCTTTGTTGCTTTTCAGCTAGATGGCTGCTTGTTTATCTTGAAGCTTTTAAGACCCTAGATGTGATATCTTTTGATAGCTAGGCAACATCAGCTTTCTTCACTACTTTTGCTTATACACCATTTTGTCTTCAAGTGCTCTTATTGAGAAGGGCTTTATTGCTCCAGGAATATAGATACTATAACATTCAACATTTGTATATATATATTAGAAAGTGTCTTTGTGGATATTATATATAACGACCTTGTCTAGATGTATAACCATTTAAAATCCATGACATACAAAAATCATGTTTACATGTGCTTTCCCTACTTTGTTATAATCATAGGTTACATCTTTTTGTTATGTGTCCAGTTAGCATACATTTATGATTCCTTTTTATACATTTCTCATTTTAATTGTGTAGTGCTGTACAATTAGGCTTACAAACCAAAAGTACCATAGCATTAGCCTTTATTTATGAAATTTATTATTACTGAGTATCTGTTGTTCTTCATAAGATTTTGTGCTACTGTCTCATGTTCTTTTCATTCAGCTTAAAGTACTGAATTTCCCTTAGCATTTCCTGTGGGGCAGAAATAGTCATAATGAACTCCCAGCTTCTGTTTATATGAGATTACTTTAATTTTTCCATGACTTTTGAAGAACAGTTTTGCCAGATGTAGACATTTTAAGTTGCCAGTTCTTTTCTTTCTGTATTGAAAGTGTGTCATCTCAATACTCTTGACTGCATGATTTCTGTGGGAAAAAAACTATCACTTAATCTTATTGAGTATCCCATGTAGGTGGTAATTGATTTCTCTCTTGCTGTTTTTCTGCTTGTCTTTCATTACAGAAGTTTTGGTGTGTATCTTAGTATGAGTCTCTTTGGGCTTATTACACTTGGCATTGATTGAGATCATTGGATATGTACATTCATGCTCTTCTTCAAATTTGGGAAATTTTCTCCCATTTTTTCTTCATAGAGCTTTTCCTCGCTGTTTTCTTTATTTTTAGTTATTACATTTTCCACTTCTAATTGTTTTCTTTTTATCTATTACTTTTTTGAAGTTCTTTTTTTCATGTGTCATTTTCCTGGTTTGCTTTAGTTCTTTGGTCATACTTAATATTGTTCTTAAACCCATGGAGTTCCCTGGCTGGTCCTACAGTTACTAGAATCAAAGGGCAAGAGGGTTGAGTCCACTTGAAGGGCTTTGGAAACAAAACCTGACCATTTTCTGCAAAGTCAACCATTGGAACTGCTGTGTGGCGCAGTTCTGCTCCCCTGCATGGGCCGTTGTGCATGCTTCAGAGTGGTCTTAACTGGCAGCTGCACGGGGGTCTGTCCATTGTGTGGCCTCCTGAGGAACCACCTGTCATTTGTTTTGTTTTTTTCATGTGTAACCCATTCTCATTTCTCTGTGTGCTTTGTGATTTTTTTATTGTTGTTGTTATAAACTGGAACATTTGAATATTGTCTTAGCTCTTGAACTTGGGTTTTTCTCCCCCAGAGAAAAAGGTTTGGAATTTTGAAATTTTTATTCTTTTAAGTGCTATCTTAGTGGCATCCCTAACAGGAAGCACAGGCATTTGTGATGGTACATAGGAGAAAACAATAATAAGGCATGAATGTCTAAGCCTAGGCCTAAGAAAATAATATTTAAAGGTTAGATTGAAGAAAATTAGTATACAAAAGAAGCTGAGAAGGAGTTAAAGGAGTCAAAGAAAAAAAAAGGAAACGTGCAGGAGAGCATGGTCTTAGAAGCGAAAGGACATGAAAATTGTTTTCAAGAAAGAAGTGATTGATTATGTTGAATGATATTGAAAGCTCATCAAGATAAGGACAGTGAAGCATATATTGGCTCTTTGTAAGTAGTATAATCATTGGGGATCTGAGTTCGGGTAGCAGGTGGTGTGATTCCTATATTTCAGAAGTTAGCAATTTTTCACTTTTTAAAGAGACAGATAAATATTGTAAGCTAGTAAAAATACCTAGCTCCCTTTTGCTTTCAGGTCAAAAACCACAATCTTCTCCATGGTTCATCGAACTTACAGAAGAAACTTTCCTGGCCTCCCTTTCCAGCCTTCTCCCACATCACTTCTCCCACTGTCCCTGTTCTACAGGTCCTCTGGCCCCAATATTTTACCAGGGCCTTTATGCAGGTCAGGTCTTCCCCTTCGATTGCCCCTTCTTTCCTCTGTGCTTACTTGATTCCTTCACAGTTTCTCTGGGCGCGCTTCTACTCTTCTCCATGTGTGATTTCCTATTACTTTGCATTTATCACAACTGCGGTTAGTCAGAGCTATAATTCATCATTGTTTTTCTTCCTTACAAAGCGGTGGCCCGTATCAAAGGAATTGTGTCTGCCTTATTCATTACTAGTAGCTTCCCCTGCTCCAAGCCCATTTGAGGTCATGCGATAAATATTTGTGAAATAAAACAATAAGTACATTAGGCATTTTAATTATTGAAAAACAATCTGTAATTTCTCTTTGGGAGACTTTTTAATATCCTTGGAAGAGAGTTAGCCTGGAATCATGAGACTAGCTGCCGTTGAGTGAGCAGCTACCAAGTGCCTGTCATTCGCTGTGTTCCCGCACAGTCTCATGCTCGCCCGCAGGGTTGGTCTCCTTCCTGTTGTACACGAGGAAACTGAGGCACGGAGCAGTGCTTTTGCCCGCACACTGGATCATGCTTAGTAAGTGGCAGAATCAGTATTCACATCCAATTGGGCTATCTCTCGAGACTCATGCTGCTGCTGTCTCTTAACCAGAATGTTCCTGAGGTAAGTGCAATTTTTAACTTAACCACAGCTTGCCAACTGCTTCATTGCCTTTTCTCTCAATTTAAGAATTAAATAGATTATTTAAATGGGTTCACATTACAAAACAGTATCTGTATAGTAGCTCATATAGTCATTGAGATTCTATATTATATGATGACTATAGAAATGCATAAGTTATATTTTAAAGGCTATATGAAACACTTTAAAAATTTGTTAATTTTGGTTTGGCTTTTTTTTTTTTGGTTTGGATTTTAAGACACTCTGAATTAACTTTGCAGTAATTACACGCAATTTACCATATATCCTTGAGCATAAGCTGAGCTTTAAAGCACATTTTTTAATTCAGTGGTAAAATTAGGTGCCTTAGTTGATATTTGGTTGACTTATACTTGAGTATATATGGTAAAAATAACCTTACTCCTCTTTGACATTTTCCTCCTTTGGTTCTGTGTAACAGATTTTGACCCTTAGTTGAGAAATTACTCAAATCAGAGAAATTATTGATTATTCTATTACTTAGAAAAGCAAACAAGCAATAAAGAATGAATTTTATAAAGCCCATATCTTGCCTGTGTTAATCACAAAAAGTTAGGCACTGTTTTGAGAAAGCATAACACAGATTCCTTCTGTTTGTAGTGAATGGTTTAGGAACTGAAGATACAGTTACTTCAGTGCTCATGGCACAAAGAATTGATTTGTATTACTTCTTTCAGAAGTGGCAAACTCATTTGCTTGCATTCTTGTAACGCTCATGAAGTAAAGGTGGATATTTTGGAACTAGTTATATTAGTTATTTATTTAATTTATTCAATGGCTTTGCAGACAGTACCTGTTGCCGTTGCTGGTGTTTTTCACGTCTCATGGCTTCCCATCGTTACACACTCAGCTCCTTGTATATGCAGAGTCTACATGCATCTGTGGGATCCAGCTGCACTGTGTTGTAGTTGATCGCGATATTCTCATTAACCCTTGCTTCATGAACCCCGCTTTCACTTAAGCGTGACACTGTGCTTCATAGTCCAGTAAAATGACACTTATTTCAAAGATCCCAATAACTTTTTACTTGCCTCTTAGACTTTATAGAATGCATAGACTACTTTGTTATTTTTTGGAGTTAGAGAGAAGGGTTAGAATTATAGAAGTAATTTCGATTTTGTATAAATTTGTCACCATTAATTAATTGGCCTACTAAGTTTATATAGCAGTTATTAACCTTTGCAACCATCTTAGGCTAAGTGTTTTATTAAAGTATCATTTATTATTTTCCTGTACCATCTCAACATATTATCTCACCTTTCTGAAGTAGAATTTTTTGAAAATTGATTTTTACAATAAAATTAAGTGATAACCTTACAAATGAAACATTGAAATTCCATGTAGGATAACATTTAAATTACAACTAGATTATAAGGTCTTGCAAAATAAATAGTTAACTTTTTTTTAAGCTAAGCAGAAATTAGTGGTGCTTAGAGAACAACATAGACACTATAAACTCCTAAAGTTTACCACTTCTCTCGAGTAAAGATTGTACACATCTGTAAGAAAAACTGGCAGTACTTTTAATATCATGCTTTAAATGGGTGATCAATGGCAAAATAAATATACAACATTTTTAGGATCTCATTTGGAAGCTTCATCAAAGGTATTTTATACCTTTAGTAAACCTGATTGAAACATGTTGGAGACATATCAAGCCCAAAGTTTTGGAATGCCATGTAATATAAGCTCTGAGAAAATAAAGTATTTAAAATCACCACTCGAGTGTAGCATAAGGCGCTAAGAGTTGGGCTGCTCTGTCTGCATGGTTAGTAGTTTGAATCCACCGGCCACTCTGCGGGAGAAAGATGAGGCTGCCTTTTTCCATAAAGATTTACAGCCTCAGAACCCACAGGGTCAGATCAACTCTGTCCTTTCCGTTCTCCAGGGTCTAGAATGGACTCGATAGCAGTGTGTGTGTATGTGTGTTTTTCAGAAAAGGGCTGAAGGGCTAAGAGTAGTTATGATCTGGGAAGAAAATTAATCATGTTGATGAACAATTTCCCATAACTGATCATAAAGCATTATTAAAAGTATCTAGAACTAATTGTTTTGCCCTAATTATATAAGCAAACTTTTTATTATCAGTCTTCTCAAAATTAAATTCTTGGGTGCCGTAGAATTTCTCAGTTACAATTAGCATCTTTATTATTGTAACCTACCTTCCAAAATAATTTTTGACATTTGATACCTTTGTCTCTTTCAACTTGTGTAGAGACTTTCTCTGCTTTGCATACAGAGGAGAACTAGCTAATGGAGACTATGCATACCTGCTTTTTTTTCCCCCTCTCCTAAGATAGGAGAATTCACCCACTGCCACTGTACCTTTTTTCTCTTCTTTTTTATCTTGCACAGAAGACTGACATCTTCCTGTGAAGGGCTTGTGGCAAACCTATCCAACTCGGTTTCTTCCTCCTTGAGAACGATCTGGCCCATCATCATCTGAACCAGGGATCTCACTCTAAGGGTCCAGGTGAGGGCAAGTCAGTGTAAATGTTAAGCCAATTTCTTTCTGGTCAGGTAAGTCCCACTCAGGCATGATCTCACTCAGCTTCAGAGAGCTTTAGTTTTTAAAGTGTCCTGGTCCCTGGAGAAAGACAAAATTCATCTGTCCATTATTTATAGGACTTGCATAACTATCAGTGATTTGTTACATCACTCTAAATATTCTCTTTGGTGAATAATTTTACAATTTTTTAGAGTATTTACACATCTTACATTCTAAAGAAAGGGAGGGAGAGTTGGATGAAAGAGAGAGATGGAGACAAATAGTTTCTTCTAGTTACGATTTTAGTGCTGATTGTATTTCGCTGAATTTCTAAGAATTCAGATATTTTAATATCAGTTTAGCATGTGTGATCTTGGAACTTTGCAATTTTAATAGCATTGACTTCATAGATGTGACCTAGATTCAGAATATGAGAGCTAAATTTGTACCTACAAAGTCATCACAGAGGCCATTTGTTTGCTCGAGGTTCGTTTACTTAAGGTCAGAATCATCACAGGCAAAGACAAGAAGTTCTCTGTGCTATACCAACTTCTGTAAACTAATTACAAAAATAAATTTATGATTGTTCCACAGGCAACTGATTCTACCTATTGAAGTCTTGTTTTATGCTTTGATGCCCGCCTTGTAACGTGAGGGGGAAAGTGGCTCCGTGACTGAGAGTGTTTTCTAGATAACTTATTTTCAGACACCCCTTTTCATCAGGGTACAGAGTCTGCCAGCTGTTTCTCATTTGGTTCATAGATGATCTGTTACGTACTGTACTTAATTCTGTTACATACTATACTTAAGTTATTTTCAGCCTTACAAAGCATTTGCTCTCATCATGGTGAGGAACTGCATTTAATTTGGTGCAAGCGTTCTCTGATAACCCCTGTCTCTGCCACTCAGGCAGGTAGATGTCTACCAACACATAAACTGGGCTTCTTGTCATTCTATTGGATCGTCCTCCAAATAAGTCATAAATTATATTCTAGTGAGTTTGCCACTATTCAGAAGAGCCCTTAGTCATGGGGAAAAGAGAGACTGTCTTCTCTGAAATTTAATAGACAATTAAGTGACATGATGTGGCCATCAACTTTTATTGCTGATCCCTTGGGTGAGATGCATGACTTTGTGGTGTTTGTCGTTGTTGTTACTGTCAAGTACAACCACGTTGGCCCCAACTCAGAACCACCCTATGTCCCAACGAAGAAGACCCCGTCCCAGCTTGTGCCGTTCTCACAGTGGTGGTGTGCGGGAGCCGTTGTTGCAGCCAGCGCTTCGATCCCGCTCCTTGAGAGGCTTCCTCTTTATCACGGACCCTCTACTTTACCAAGACTGGCGTCCCCTTTCCAGGGACTGGACTCGCTCACCTGCAGCACGTGAGATGAAGTTCTGTGCAAGAACATTCCACTCGACTTGAAAAGCAACTTTTTTCAAGCGTTCATTCATAAAAACCACCTGATAGTTTACCACCGGATCCCAAAGTAGTTGTCTATTTGATTCTGTGTCATTGCAATTACATTAATGTGAACTTAAAAAAGGAATTTTTTCGACACAGAAATTCTCTTTTCCCCATATGTTTAGTTTAGGTCATGTAGGACAGAAACTTATTTACTGAGTATTTTAAACGACTTCTCTTGATATCTCACTTGAACAAGAAAGGTATTTATTTCAATCTGCTTCACATTCTAATCGAAAGTTATTTCCCACTAGATCATAACTGTTTTAAGATGATTAGGTTCTTACGTGTACATTGTATGAGGATGTAAACATACCCTAACCCAATCATTTAAATATGTAAGGTAATTTAAATACTTAGGAACTAAAATTACATTGCTAAACCAGGAATATCACCCGCATTAAAATCTGCATTGTAATTTAGAATCTGCATTGTAATGAACACAGTGGGCATGTTTTGAAGGCTTATCGCAGTAAATGGCACAGATTTCCCCTGGTACTCTTGGACTTGGGCAAATCACCTCCATAGTTGAAGGGTTGTAATTTTGAAGAAATGAGGAAACTGAATGAAGCTTCTGCCTTTTATTTGATTTTCTTTGAAAGGACTTGTATATCTAAAGGAGTATGCTTTTTAAAGATAGTACTTTGTACTTTATACCTTCTTAGACAGTGGTCTTTTTAATTTTTTCATGAATAATAATTTTTTAGTAAGATACATATATGAACTTACGGCATTTACATATTTATAGGCGTGAAATCATGACAACATCTATTTCAGTAAACGAATTGAGCTAAAATGTAAAAATTTGAAAGATAGGGTTTGGTTCATAAAATATCAGTGTCAGCTAAACTTTCAAATGACCTACATATTTATACATTTTAAATATAGAGATTATAAGTTTCCTGTGTTAACATTTTTGTCTTTTGTCAGTTAAACATATTTCAGAGCATACTCATTTGTCCTGCCCAATGTGTGTATGGGTAATAAGGTGCATGCTAACTAATTTTAATCATACTCTAAGCAAAGTAAGGTAATTTTACTATGAAAAATAAGCATACATCCCCCAAACCCTGTACTCACTGCCAACAAAGTGAATTGCATCTCATGACTACCCTGAACGACAGAGTAGAACTGCCCTTCTGGGTTACTGACGAGGTCAAATCTCTTTGGGAGCTGGAAGCCTCATCTTCTCCCCAGGAGCAGCTGGTAGAATCCGCTGCTGAACTTGAAGTTAGATGCCCACTGCATAACTTAGGGTGCCACGATTTCAAAATTGGATATGTGATAGTTAGATTCTCCCATGGCTAGTAAAAAGGCCTACTCTGCCTTTTCTAATACAAAAGCATGTCTTGATCCACTAGAAACTTTTGGATTGCGTTTTCATTAGAGTATGTTGGATTTGGCGTAAAATGCAGCCTGTTCTTGTTGTTATTTGCCATCATGTAAGTCACACCTTCTGGTCATCCCATATGTACAGAATAGAATTGCTCCATGGAAGTTTCAGAGCTAGGACATGCTGGAAGCAGAACCTCAAGCCTTTCAGTGTGCTTCTGGGTGAGATGGAACCTCTTAATTAGGTGTCCTCTTAATTAGGTGCTTAACCGTTTGCACCACTCAAGCATTTTGGGGATGACATGCTGAGATGAGGGATTCCTTTCCTCATTGTGCCCTTCAAGTCCTGTAGTAGTAGTAAGAAGAAGTCCAGCCCGAGGGTTCCTTAGAGGCAAAGGTGGCAAGAGTTTTTCTCACATACTTGGGCATGTTGTCAGAGAGACCAGTCCCTCAAGAAGGACATACTTGGTGCAGTCGCGGGGAGGTAGACCATAGGAAGACCCTCAAGGACATGGACTGACCCGGTGGCTGCACCCATGAGCTCAGGCACAGGAACCATTGTGAGGATTATGCAGGACCAGGCAGTTTTGATACAGGTCTGAACCGCCTCCGTGGCACATGACCACCAAGCAGAGTAAGGACTAGCAATCTAACCCAGTTTTACATTCTTTTGTTTCCATTTTCTGTGTCCTCTTTAGGATAGAGGCAAGGTGCAGGGGGACTAAGAGGAAGAGACTATAGTGGAGTTCCATTCCTGCTAAGGAATTCTTGAAGACTAACCCTAAGATCCCCAAAGCAGTGGTAGCCTACTTCCTGAGTAGTGACAGCATGCAGCTGTGTAAGAAAACTCTACCTAGCTTTTCTTTTGATGATATCTTACCTCTAACCCTTAGAAATGTGTATCATGCTATTATTTTTGCAATACCTTCAAGCCATTTGTTAGACAGCCTGAAGACTACAAATATCTCAAGTTAATAACCATGGAATATTTCAGAGAGATAGTGCCTGCTTCATAAAATATATCTGTGGTTGCTAAAATTTTATTTGACTGGAAACAAGTAAATTTAGTCGACTCTCTAAAATTGTATATTGTTAGAATATGCACCTTAAAACAAACAAACTATGATTTACTTTCAGTTCTGAAAATATTCAGAAGGATTTGTTATCTCTTGCAGACCTTTCTGCAAACTACTAATGGGATGAACACAATATATCACTTTTATAATAGTGAGCTATTAAAGGCAAGCATAAAGCAGTCTGAAGCCCATAAGTGCTGCCAACAGCTCCTGCTTTAATGAATTCCCTTTTAGATGTCCATTAAATGCTCGTGGCAAATGTACTCATAATGGAAATGGCAAATCTAAATGGGTAGATATGAATAATCCATGGAGTTTAAATTCTGTTTATGATCATCTTCACATTTAGTTTTCAAGACAACGCAGTTTAGTTTTCATTACAGTTTGGAATAAAGAGGACAGGGAGTAATTGATTGCTTCAAGCAGATTAAAATCAATGGTTTTCTTTTCAAAGAACCAGTTCAATGCAGTAATTCCAACTTTAAACATTGATTTAGGGTACTCAACACAAAATGTTTTGTGCTGTGTGAACTTTTATATAGAAAGACTAATATTAATTTTATTTCCCTATATATCTATATAGTGAAATATAGAGGTTGTTAGTAGCATGTGCATGACTTAATAGTGATCTATATTAAGTCATTTGATATTATTGCAGTCATATAATGAATCAATGAAATTCCCGTCATCACTGTAATACTGTTTGTAACCCATTAGCACAGAGAAATTACAGCCCATCATACATCATTACTGTGATTGAGGCTTTATTACCATATTCTCAAATTGCTTGCTTGCTATAAAACTAAATAGACACAAGACAACTATAGGTGGAGTGTAGACTGTGCATTATTGTGCTACTGTAATGAGTGATTATTGTACCATAATGGGCTCAAACTTATGAGGAAAATAAACCTGGCAGTAATAGAAAACTGGAGACTCTTTTTGCATTTGCTTTTATTGCTTTAAAGGTCAAATATATTTGTTATACTCAGGTTATTGTTTATATATTTCATGAATCATGGTCTCTTAATATTTTGAAAAGGTTTCTCTCCTCCCCCATTTGTATTCATGCAAAGTTCATGGATGGGGGTGCCTTGAATGCTTAAGAGTTTACTTGGAATCCACATTTTGCCACTTGAGAAATTAGACATATTATTACTGCTACAAAGCCTGAAAATTTTAAAGGTTGCTGTTAAATCATTCAAATTTTTCTGGACTCTACATTTTATTAGCAGTCTGAATAGGTCAGTGTTCTTCTGGCGCTCCTCGGTTGAAATAATAAGCGTATGAATGCAGCAATATGCAAAGCAATGAAGAGAGGTAAAAAATGGAACAATTGCCTGGGGCCTGTTTACAAAAGAGTTTTGATATTTCAAAGAGGGAAATAGAAGAACTATATTGCCTCTATATTAAAAAAATATTCCCACGACACTAGAAGTTGTTAGTTAAATTGTGCATATGTTCATTACTCTCTATTGAGTCTTGTTTACGAGTTCTAACATGGAGAGTATTATTCAGAGCAGTAGAAATCCTAGCACGCTGACTCTGAAGCCCAGGTCACTGCTATGATGCAGACCCCTCTCTAAATGCAGCCTGGCTTTCTGATGCTGTGCCATGACCAGGAAAATAGCAAATGGTCATCCAGAAAGCAGGAGCTAACATCAAATATATTTGTGGTTTATAAAGCAGTTTACATATGAATTATTAGCCAAAGCAATGGTGATCTTCAAAATAGAAAACATTCTTCTAAAAGAAGACTTGCTTTTTCTCAGCTTATATATTTACAGATCACTTGAGTGTGACTATTATGTATGCCCGAGTGTAATTACCCTCTTTGTAAAGCATTTAATAAGTATCGATAGTACCTACCGTGATTAAAGTGGTACAGAACCTTGAGCACCTCTCAAAATATATTCCTATTGCAGTGAGAGACGCGGGAGGAGTGCAGAACTTCCTGAGGGGACACAGACTAAAACCATGGCACATCCAACTTCAACTAGTGGGTTATTAAAATATCAGAAACAAGAAAACCTTCTAACTAACCAATTCCATTTCTTGCTTACCAGAAAGTGCAGCCATTTTCATCACCTCTTGTGAGCAATTTCTAAGTGAAAAACAATGCAAAAGCAAAATGCAAGGAATAATAGGGAAGCAGCCAGGTTTGGAGGTAGAGAAAGATGCATTATAAGCCTTCATTAGCATCAATGGTTCATATTACTCTTGCCATAATTTCTAGCAATATTTGACTTTAGACTACATTTGTTACTCCTCTCAAAATCTTCAGAGGAACAGGATGGAATGTGAATTAGTTAATGTGTGGGTCATTTTTGAATAGCCATTTTAAAGTAATAAAAATAAACATTATGTGCTAAAAAGAAAAGACAGGATGTCAAGACTAGGTTATGTTGTTTTATCAGAGATATTTATGGACATGACACTTTCAGCAAAACCTTGAATAAAATACGGGAGCAAGCCATACTGGTATTTGTAGTAAAAGCCCCCCTACCAGTGACTGCACAGGTGCTGGCACAGAAGCATGCACAGTGTGTCTGCAGAATAGCAAGGCCAGCTTATCAGAATAAGTAAGACCAGAGGATGTGTTTTGGTGGGGGGGGGGGGGGGGGAAGAGTGGTATAAATCATTTTTAAAAGACACCTTTGTAATTTTTCAGATTTATAATGAGATCAATACTATTATCTGTTAGGTTAGGTTTTTGTTATTAAAGATGTAGTTCAAAGTCAGATGGTACTTCTAATAGCCTTCTTAATGTACTGGGAATGTCGTCATGTTAACTATTTAGATATGCTTTTAACACAACTATCTTCTGTGGGGAATCTAGATTTTTTTTTTTTTAAAGCCTTTGTGGCACAAATTCACATAGTGTGGACCAGGGACTTTTAGTGCTCATAATTGGGAATTGCTTTTTTTTTTATCAATGGCATAAATTTTCACTTTCTTTCTAGGACTTATTTCATTGGGAGAAAAATAGGGCTTTCTGTTCCCCTAAAGAGCTTACAGCCCTGGAAGCTCACAACTAGTTCAACCCTGTGGGTCGCTGTTGACAGCAGTATGTTTGTTATGTTTATTATGTCATTTAATGACCATAGCAGTGTATTTCCATAGCTCTCTGAAATGTTATTTCATTTACTTGGGTTGCTGACTAGTGGATACAGGTGGCATGTGACATTGGGTGCATCTTTAATCCCATTATCAGAGTCCACAAACTGTCCAAAGTTTTTGAGAGCTGTTGCCTTCTTCTGTCGCAGGACATGAAGGACAGAGAAACTAGAGATGGGAAGGCGGAGGTAAGTAGGAAACCCTGGGTGAACTAGAGGGAAGAAGCTCAGAATCTGCTTAAAGAGTGAGCTTCTAACACAGAGAAGACACTGCTAACGAAGGGACACTTGCTGGCTTGCTGTGTGGAGGGGCTTCAAACGTTTTGCTGACAATGGAATTCAAAAACAATGACGTTCTCCCATGAACTTTTTGAAGCCCTCTCTCCCCAGTTCCCCTTTGCTGTATAACGAGGCTCCAAACCCTGCTGACTCATCGGTTTCCGAGCCCAGCACTGCTGACGAGCCAAGAAAGCCCAGTCTCCCTCGAGGAGAGCTGCTGGCCACCTGGGTTGCAGCCCGACATGTAGCCACCACACCATCAGTGCTCCTTATAAGTATACCCCAAACCGTCACAGTCAGTAACACACATTGTATCTCACTGAACCCGCTCAGCTGCTTCTTCAGGCTCAGAGTCTCTGGAGACTTCAGTCAGGATGTTCAGCCTCTGAACACCTGATGGGTTGGCTTGCAGGATGGCTCCCTCCCTTGGCTCTTGGCAGGAGGTCTCTTCAGTTCGCTGCTGGTTGGTGTCAGGAGGCCTTCCTTCCTTCCTTTGTGGATCTCTCCATAGCTGCTTGAATGAATATTCTCACTCTCTCACAGCATGGCTGCTAAGATCCCCAAAACAAGTGTTGAGAGAGAGAGAGAGAGAGAGAGAGAGAGAGAGAGAAAAAACGTGAGCGCAAGCAAGCAATGGGGAAGCCACAGTAGTTTTTATGACTTCCTGACAGAAGTGGCACACAACATTACGTCTGTCAGCTTTACAGGTTGTCACTCAGTCCAGTCCATATTCAAAGGGTGGAGAATTATCGCCATCTCTTCAAGGGGGGAGGGCTGTGAGACCACTTATAGCGTATTTTAAAGTTATCACATTTCCCTGGTTACCTTCAGCCAGGCTGATCAATGCAGAGGCTTTCACTCTGCTCTGAAACTCTAGTATTCGAGAATTAAAAGAATGTACAGCTATTTCTCCTTAAGTCTCTTTTACCCCTAGTTGTCTAATGTAGTCTTCCTGTATTTCTGCTCTCCTGACCTCGAAAAAATAAAAACCAAAACTACTGTCATCTAGTCCACACCAACTCATAGTGACCCTATATGACAGCGTAGAACTCTACCCACTGAGTTTCCAAGACTAACTGTCCAAGGAAGCACAGAGCCCGTCTTCCTCAGAGTAGCGCCTGGTGGTTGCAAGCTGCGGGCCGTGGCAGTGAGCAGGCTAGTGCCTAACCACCAAGCCCGCAGAGCTCTCCAATAGGACTTCAGGGGTCAGATCTAAGAGGTACTCTGCCTAAAAAGAGCCACTGGTCAAAGAAATAGAAGCTTTGTAGCTTACTTGTGATCTAGTCTACCTCGCGAGGTTTCTAATAGGAATTTATGCCAGAGGTCTGGTGTAAAGAATGATCTTACGTGGCATTACCTTGCATTACAGTCCTGAGATTGCCGATTCCAGTTAAAAGGTTCAGAAGTCCATCAAACAGGAACCATTTCCATGTAAGTACAAAGTTTTATAAATCTAAGCATTTTAAAATACCTCTTAGCTGATGGACTCATGGATACGTAGAGTTCGAGGACAAAAAGGACCCCAAAGTCAAATATATTTTTAGACACCTCATTATTAAGTCATGAGCAGGATAAAGATAAGACAAAGACACATCCTCCAAATGAGGAAGGCCATCAGCATAACACCATACTGATGTCTGGAAGTTTCACAGCCACATGGCTAAGTTATAAAGCCTGTTGTTGGGTTCATTGTAGGTTCTGACGCTTAATGACCCTGTATAAAACAGAAGGAAACACACTGCCCAGGCCTGCCCATCCTCACTTTTTCTACCATACTGGATCCCATGGGTGCCAGTTCATCTCCTTGAGGAGCTGCCCCTCCCCCTGCTTTACCAAGCATAATGTCCTCCAGGCACTGGTCTTTCCTGACAACAGGTCCAGAAGATGTAAAACAAATCTCTCCTTCCTTACCATCTAAGCATTCTGGCCATACTTATTCCAAGAGAGATTTGGTTGTCCTATCAGTCCAGGGCACTTTTCAATATTCTCCAGCACCACAATTCCACTCAATTCTTTGGTCTTCCACAGTCCCACCTATGACTGTAATGAAATGCTTCTGTGATGAATTCCCTGTTTTATGTGCTTAAAAAATAATTTTTTGGTAATTTTCAAATTAAAATTATAAATTGCAGAAAGCAGGACACTTTCCACAAAATCGGTTCATCACAGTCATAGGTGGAACTATGGAAGCTGGAAAAGAGATCATGATTGGGACATTTGTGCAAATGAGAAGCATTTACAAGGTTGGTTGGTTCTGAGGACCTCCGACCACTTTGGTCCGAGTATGACTCATGACCGTGTGACCCCAGCACCGTAAGTTCCCTTCGGAGGCCCAACCAGGCAAGCCCTTGAGGATGAGACTGCCCTTCTCTGGGCTGAGTAGGGGAGTCACAGCAAAGCCCTTCCCAACACCCTGCCTGATGATAGAGCTGTTTACATTGTCAGTTAGTAATCAGGACTCACGAGAGACTGAATGTATATGAAACTTCAAAATGGATTCACTGTAAACCGTAGCCTTTTCCAAACCAAGTGCTCAGAATTTAAGTTATTCTGCAACAGAGAGATGACAATATATGTCATAATGCAAATAAGGCCAGTTTTAAATTAAAAGAATTTAGTTAGTGGCTATGGTTGTTTTTCCTTAAATATTGTTCCTTATTTGTTTCTATTTTTATTAAGACATAATTCACTGATCACACACTCCCAAATTTAGTCATCTTTAAAAACACGTGTATGTGTGTGGAGCCTTCTTCCTCCTGTGTTCGTTGTTTGCTCCCCAATTCCCCTCAATCACTCCCCACCATCCCTGGTAAGACATCAAATATTGTCTCTCTATATCTACCCCCTGTGTGCTACATAAACTGAGATACATACCCCCCAAAAAGCAAAAGCAGTGTATATATATAACTTTTAAAACAGCAAGAAAGAAAAGACCAATAGCAATATTAATATAAGCTAGAGAGAATCTCTTGTCATGAAACAAGGAAGAAACACTTAAACCTACAACAAAGACAAGATGAGTGCAGTGGGAGATCGAATGATACCGTAGATCCATCTTCCTTAATCAAGTTTACAGTTTATCTCTGTCTGATGGTCAGACTATTGATGTCCCTCAGCTGTGGTCAGAGGGGATCTACCAGAGGCTTAATCCACATAGCGACTCTGTGAATGGGTTTGGGGCTTCCCCTGTCATCCATAACCTTCTAAAAATTGGTATTCATGATTTAAGCTTGGTGCTTTTCTCTCCTTTGTATTTGGGCTTAGTTAGATGTTTGTATGTTTCTTTCAAGCTTTCTGTATGTTTGAAAATTCTCATAATAAAATATAGGAGGAATAAAGCGGTAACAGATCAACAAACTGTCCTTTTCCCCATTGAGTACCTACTTATAATGTCTGTAAATAATTGGGAAGGAAATTGTTGATATTTCACATCTTTGCAAGCCTAGTAATGTCTTGCTCTTTCTGTATAATGTGCTTCCTATACCAGGGAAGCATTGATTACAACTATGACCTTTTTCCTATAACAAAGGTCTGACTCAGAAAGCATGTTCAAACAGGTTATCTATTGCACAATGAAAATCCAGCAAGTTGATTGGGACTCGAGCAATCCTATAGGAAAGAATATCCTTCACATGATAAAAACCATGGTTACTAAGTTCCTGCTCTCTCTCAGGTGTAGTACCAGGCACTTAGGCTAACATGTTAATTTATACAAAAACCCAGAGTTGGAGATATTTCACAGATGAAGAAACTGTGCCTTTTTGCTTTCCATTGATGGCCTTAGTAAAAATCTCTCTAGTATTGTAAACCATTCTGTAATATGAGATTTTGATGTGCTGTTCTTCAGTGTAGTTTATGCAGAAATGTCCACCTATTTGCAGTTGCTTCTCATGAGAGCCTTAATAATTTTTTTTTTTTTATCTTCGATGACTTGTGGCCTGCAAAACAATGGTGGTGTAGTTGACAGCAAAATCATTTTGCATTAAAAACCTATGGTTCAAGCTTTGTGATGACCATGCACACAGCTGAATGAATTCTTTATAACTGTGCATGTAATAATTTCTTAAGTCTAAAATTACTTGAAAGTAAAAGTAACAAGCTTTCCACCCCTCCTGTGAGCCGCTGTATTCTTCCTTAAGTCAGGGATACTACTGCCCACCCTCGGGGGTGTGAAAAGCCTCCCATGAGAGAGAGAGAGAGAGAGAGACAGAGAGAGAGAGATCTCAAAACAGCTTTTCAGATTGTTTCAGCTACTCGGTGATTTACTTGAACAGTTAATGTGTCCTTGTGAGGGGCAGTCTGGTTTTTAAGGATATTGCTAAGCTGGAGATACAGATGACTAGATTTAAATGCTGATGAGCTACCGTGGTATACAATAGTCATTAAGATTCATTGTTCAAAGGCTTTTACATCAGCCCAGAGACCATAGATTCCCACACTTACTTGGCCTACCGAGCTCTTCCTTAGAAAAAAATGACCTAGCACCCCCTAGCAATTAAAAACTTTTGTGCTATATTCCATCATCCAGGTTAAAGTGTTTAAGTACCTGCTTTTGCAGCTCTCCCGGATCATTCCAGCAGCCCAGAGTGGGAAATACCGCCTGCTTTGGGAACCCCTGCCATAGACCTTACCACCATGAAGCTGCGGAACAGAGGAGAGCTTTATTCTTTCTCTTTTTAATCATTCATTTTATTGGGGGCTCATGCAACGCTTTTCACAATCCATACATACAAACACTGTGTCAAGCACCTCCGCACCCCCGCTGCCATCATCATTCTCCAAACCTTTGCTTTCTACTTGAGCCCTTGCCATCAGCTCCTCATCTTTTCCCTTCCTTCCCCGATCCCCCTCCTTCATGAACCTTAGATAATTTATAAATTATTACTGTTTTTTCATACCTTACACTGCCCAACATCTCTCTCTACCCACTCCTCTGCTGTCTGTCCTTCAGGTAGGAGATTATATGGAGATCCTTGTAATCAGCTCCTATCGACCCCACCTTCCCTTCACCCATCCGGTATCTCCACTCTCTGCTGGTCCTGAAGGGGGAAAGATTTACTCTTTATGGTTACTTACAACCACGTATTTCTCTCGTAAAGTGACAAACCCCTGACCTTGCAATTAGCAACTCAGTGCATAACCCACTAGGGGCTGTAGAAGGCTTCAGTAAACGTTCCAGGCCACATCATGTAATAATGTAAGTGATTGCTATCACATCACCCATTTGCTTCATTTATATTACTATTTCTTTCTTTCTTTTTTAACCATTACAGGACATACAGCATGTCCCCAAAGAAAGAAGTCAAGCCACCACCACCCCACCATAATCTCATTCGTGATAAAAATGCCAAAATGTTTTTATTTGTTGAGGAAACTTTGGTAAAAACTAAGTGAAATCATTTTTGAAGTACATCGTTATAGGCAGATGGTACTCTTAAATACATTTGCTGTTTTGCGTGTTAATGAAATATTTGTGGTGAACAAGATGATTAATTGATGCTGGTGAGTTGTTTGGGTCCGAGAGGCATTCTGCCTGTGCTCGAGTCTTGAGGGATGATCGAGACCCATCAGGGATGTTTTCACCACAGCAGCACTTACATTGGAATCACCTTTGGATTAAAAGGTTCTAAAGAGTGTCCTTTTGTTTGCATTGCCTTTCTTAATTATTACTATAAATCAAAACAACAGCGGGCTGAGTGTTTCCTAAGAAGCATTTAATGATTGCAATTACCCTCTCTAGAGGGGAGCATTGTCTTTTCGTTAGGAAACCAAGTTCACAGAAAGAGCCCTGTTCTTTCAAATTTATGATTTTTACCAAGAGAGTCTAAGTTACAGATGTTTGGAGGGATAGTTTCGGACAGTTTGCTGTGGTAATTGAAAAGAGGGTGTAGCGAGTGACTGAGGCTGTTGTCATGGAGCAGGTTCTAGCTCCTGGTGACCCCATGGACAAGGGAATGAAGCATGGGCCGCTCCTGCGCTGTCCCCACGCTGGCTGTTAAGCCTGAGCCCAGCGCTGCAGCTATCGTGTTTTCCTTTTTGTCACTGCCCCTCTCCTCTAACGACAGATTGACCAGTAAGGACACAACAGGCCCTAACTAAGTAATAAGTATTTACTCAATGGACACAAAAGTAAATGAATATGGGAAGACCAACCAAAAAAGGCGTAGCTAGTGTATTAACTGTTGACTGTTCCTGTAAGCAGTTGGTTTCATGCAGGTATTAGTCTCTCTTGAGTGACTCACTACAATATTTTCACATAGACATTTCTGCTGTTGCTTTTATTAATAGTTAAGCCTCTTTTTAGGCAAATACATAAAATGAAGTATGTTTTCTCTTTAAAAAAGCAAGCTTCATGAAGGTCACCCTTTTTTTCTTTCATGTTTTATTTTGGACATCCCAGGAGTATGTATTGGATAAGATTGTAATTTCAAACTGTGTGACAACCAGTAGAACTGTTTCTTCAAATGAAACTTTACATAAAAGCAAATGGCCCTGGAGAAGAGTGGGCAGAGGCTGGCGAGACTCCGCTGTTCGAATGACTCAGCCTTTGAGTGTTCTCTGTGTGGTGCCCGTGAGGTGTCTGCCTGGCATCCCGAGCCTCTGAGGAGCCCCCGTGTGTGGACACATGTAGGAGTCGGTCATCCAAAGGCCATGTGCTCTGTGTAGTGGAGCTGTGGCTCATTGCTGCTGTTAATCCTCATAGACTAACTAGATGTGATTATGGTTGTTCAAGGGGAATCTGTTTATTGCATATAAAAGTTATCCTTGGTCAGTGTATTTTATCATGCTAGGGTAATGGGTGTCATATTATGATATGAAGCCAGACACTTCTGACACCCAGATTCCTTACAGTACGAAAGAATTAGGTTAGGTCACATCAGAAGCATTTTCTAGCACCTACCATCCTGCCGTTTTCGTAGCAAATACTTCCAGCACGTTGTTGGAGAGCCGAGAATTTTTCTCCTGTGAGGTAGAGAAAAAGCAGTAAGCCATGATTCCTAGCTGAGGGACTTAATTTCAAATCTGTGAGATAAAACTGTTAGAGACCATTTATAACAAAGTATTATTTAAGTTATTTTGGTTTATAGAAACTAAACATGAAGAGCCAAATGTAAATAGAAAGGTTTATTTTAAGATTCTTAGTGTGTTTTAATTTTTCAGTTGCTGTTTGAGCGATCATCTAAATTTCGTAAACTAACAATTTTTGTATTATCTGTTTTCTGCTGAAAAGTAGAAATCATTCCTACTATTTTAAGTTTTTTCTTGCTGTGTATGAGTGAATATTAATACGTACAGGATTTTTATTTTAATGCCTTCTATAAAACCTGTATCTTAGAAGTATAATGAGCCTGGCAATGGGTTTAATAGCTCATGTAAACTCAATCAGCATATGGCTTCACAAAAATTAAAGTGACAAATTTAAAATACAAATTCCTTTTTCTTAAGTCCATTCTTAAAATGAAATTTTAATATAACTTTAAGGTCATGGAGATATATTTCAATGTATTAATGAAATTCTTTAATGATTGATTATGGTGAAGCTTTATTAGCAATTCTGATTAAGGTTTATTTTTCCTTTTATAATAATACTATATATTTCCGATATTAAGAAATGTATATGGAATTTTATATTTACTTGATGTTTGGTCATAATACCCAGGTTGGTTTTGCTTTACTCACAAAGGTAAAGAGAATTCCAAATTTACTCATAATAAAAGTATTAGAGAAACTGTCAATAAATTTGCTGTTGTAATTGAATCATATGATATCTAAATTGTTGATAATATGATCTGCTCGTTAAACAATAGTGTCTGGAGAAAATGATGGATTAATTGACTGATGGCTAAAGTTTCTCTCAAATATAATGGTTTACCCAGTTTGATTTGATTTGTGTAAAATAACTTTCTCTAATAAACAATTTGCTCAGAGGCAATAGAAGAAATGAATGGTTATCAAACCAAACTTAATTAGTCTATCCTAGATTGATATTACTTGGGGAGTCTTCGTTTTAATTGTGGAGGGCTGGATACAAAGAGTTTGGTTCATTATTTTTTCCTGTATAAACACTATTGTGTAACTACCTATGGAATAATAACATGTGAATTCATTTTAATAAATGCTTGTAAAGTAAATTAGCTAATTATACCAGGCTAAAAATGATTCCTTTAATTATTTTGGATATTTAACTGGTACTTCAATTTTATTATTGTTAGTCTGTAAATGTGATTTGTATTAGCTCTGCCAAACTAATTATAATGTATAACTTAACAAACAATTTGAACAGTTTTGTAATGCTTATAATGTTCTTTCTCTCGTGCAAGAGAAAACATTATTTCTAGTTTGCATGAATGTAAAGGTTTGGCACAGATGCAGAGCAAAATGATGGCAAGAAGAATAGTCCCTGCCTATCATTGTAATGCTTGGCATGATTATGTGCATGAGGAGGATACACAGATTTTATTCAGGAGACGGTAAAAACTAGTGACTCCTTGGCTTATCCTGAGATGGTATTCAGTTGGCACCTGAATATATGTGTCATACAAGCACTTTGATTAATTTTCATTTTAGAAGCTATGTATGTTTTCTTCATGCTTTTGTAAACGGAAGCTCTCACCTCATCCTCAAAGAGAAAGCTTTGTATAAGTAACCCATTGTTCATGTCAAAAACAATATGCTTCTTAATTACTTTCATGTTGCTGATTATTCTAATTGTCTTTGAACCAGAAATGGATAAGAACAGGGACTTCAGTTATAACAAATGTAGCATTCCAGTTCTGTCTTTCTAAGTGTAGTGGTTATGCATTGGGCTGCCTAGATGCAAGGTCAGCAGTTGGAAACCACCAACCGCAGGGTGGGTTGCGCGGGGAGGGGTGCAAGGACAGGCTTTCTGCCCCAATTAAAAAGTATCCGTCTCAGAAATTCACAGGACAGTGAGTTTGCTTTGTTTGAGGGGAAAGAGGGGCTCTGATGAAGTCGTGGATATGAGTTGAGCTGTTCCCAAGGTCAGAAGTTCTAATACACCAGCTGCCCCGCAGGGGAGAGATGAAGTTTTCTGCTCCTGTCAAAATTTATAACCTTGGAAACTCAAAGAGACAGATCTACTCCATCTTTCCTATATAGGGTCATATGAGTCAGAATTGACTCAATGGTGTTGAGTTTGGTTTGGGTTTTGAAAAATACTAGTCTCTTGAGAGTATACAACCTGGAACATTCTTCCCGCCCCTGATAATGACCACCAGTGTAATAAAATTCACTTTTTGTTTTGTTTTATGAGTTCACACCCCCCCCACTTTCTTCTCTCTCCTCTCTTCTATTTCTCTATTTCTCTCTCCCTTCCTCCCTCTCTCTCTCCCTCTCTCCTCTCACTCTCACTCTCACTCCTCTCACTCTCACTCTCACTCTGTCTCTCCTTCCTCCTCTCTCCTCTCATGCAGAATAATTCCATCATATGAAAAACATCTCCCTAACCTCTGGCAATAATCTCCCTCACTATAGGTTTGTTTGTTTTTTCCCCCCAAATGGATCATCCAGTATGTGTCCTCTTGAAAACTGGCTTCTTTCCTATAGAATGATGCCTTTTGAATTCGTCCACTTTTCCTGCATGTACCAACCGTTTATTCCCTGGCTTCTTGTCTGGTGCCACAGTGTGCCCCTTAGGCAAGACGCAGAGGAAACTGCCCGGTCTTGCACCAGCCTCACGGTCTCTGCTGTGTTGGAGCACGTAGTTACAGCCCTGACGGCAGTCCATCTCAGAGATAGCTTCCCTCATTTTCCCTAACCCTCTACCAAATGCGATGTCGCTTCCCTTTTCAATTATTTTATTGGGGCTCACATGTCTGAAGTAAGCAAGACCAAGTCTTGCCTTCTTCTCTTCTAATCAGCATTCCAGCTGTACTTTCTCCAAATTAATTTGTTTGTTCTTCCGGAAGTCACTGGACTATTCATTATTGTTCACTAACACCACAAATGTCAGGTTTCCCTTTTTCATTTCCCAGCTGTACACCTGCACATGAAGCAGTTGAAAGTCCTTGGTTTGGGTCAGGCACACCTTATCCTCAATTTATCAACAGTAATATTAAACAATCACTGTTCAAGGAGTTTTTTCCAGCCGAATGGTGAATTATTTTTTTTTGCATGTCATGATTTTTGTTGGTCCAGTTGTGAAGATTTTTGTTTTAACATTTAGACATTAAATACTGAAGGCTGTAGTCTTCATGTGCAAATAATTCTGGTTGTCTCCATTTTCAGAAAGCCTTGCATTTTTCTGTTCACCATATCTTTGAGTGGAATTTCTGGTCCATAAGGTAGAAATCCCCATTTATTCCCTCTAAGGAACCATCAAACAGTTTTCCATGGAGGCTCCACCAGGTAAAATTCCCACAAGAAAGACTCAGAGACTTCTCTTTATCCACAGCCTGACCAACTCATTTTTGAGTTTTGATCATGGCTATTTTGGTAAATGTGAAGTAGTATTGTATGTTGATTCTAATTTGCATTACATTAAGGGCACTGATGGTGATCATCTTTTCATGTGCTTATTGGTCTTTTATGTATTCTTTGGTGAAGTATCTTTTAAAATCTTTTGCTCGTTTTTCAGTTGTTTTTTTTTTACCTTTTGAATGTAGTGTGCTTTCTCTGTAGCTATAGATATATGTACATCTTTATACATGTATATAAAAGATAACACACCCTAGACATTTATAGAGAGAGTTGGGGGAGACTACATACAAAATCCTTATCAGACCAGTGGTTTGCAAATATTTTTCCCATTTGAATTATTGTTTGAGATAATTCAGATTCCTATTTTTCACATTTCTGCTACTGAAATCAGTCACATCAGTTCAACTCATTATTGATATTGTTCCCTTTTCTTCTACCTCTGTTCTGAAATCCACTGCACAGGCAAGTGCTTCTTTGACCTTAACCATTGAGCTGTTAGAGCACACAAGTTAAAGGATACAGTTCTTCATATGTCAAATCTGCCCAAGACTTCAGAAGACAGCCCCTAGCTTTACACACACACACACACACACACACACACACACACACACATACACAGATATATATACATGCTTCTAAAAAACTTCCTGCCGTCCAGTCAATGCTGACTCCTAGCAGCTTTCTGAGACTGTAACTGTTCCCAGGAGTGGAAAGCCCAGTCTTTCTCCTGGAAACTGCTTGCTGGTGACTTCAAGCAGTGGACCAGGCAGGTTGCTGCCCAACACTTAACCACTCCACCAGCAAGGCTCCTGACATGCAGGTCCTTAGAGCTGAGAAAACGGCATAGAAGACACTTCTATGGTTACACAAGGGAGGAGACTCCAACTCACACTGACTAATGGCTGAATGCCACACATCAGAGATCCAGCTTCCTTCTACCCTCATCCTTCTCTATGTCTATTCTTCGTCCAGCCATTCTCCCCCAGCACTCTGCTTCTCTACTTGGTTCAGTAATGCTTTGTTGCAATGGCCACAGAGAACTCACAGATGATAGCAAGATTATGAAGTCGCATTAGGAAAGCCGACAGATTACAAAATGGTAAAGTTACAGTTTGTTTGGAAGACCTCTTGGAAGACCTCTTGTCATCCATGCTGGCAGGTGTCTTTCCAGCCCTCAACCGCTGAGCCATGTTGTCTCTTGACCTCGGTCTCCATGGGCCAAGATGTCCCCCACTCTGCTTCACAGTCTTAGTGCACCCAGACCTCAGCTCCTCTGCCCTCCCTTCTGATCGCTGGGGCTTTTGCTGCCCTCACCTTTCAGACAGGGATTTTATGGGCACGCCAAGAGGACCTGTTCTTTCTTAACAGTCCTGCACTCTCTCTCCCTTTTCTGAGACACAGTGGGCTGGCAGAGCTGATCAGTCCCTTCTGTTTTTTTTTTAATCACTTTATTGTGGTCTCTTACAGATAATCTAACTATAAATTAATTCTATCAAGCAAACTTGTACATATGTTGCTCTTTTCAGAACATTTGTCTTTCTACTTAAGCCTTTTGATAAACTCTTTTTTCCCTCCTGCTCTCATGAACCCTTAATGCATTATATATTATTTCATATTTTACACTGTCTGTTGTATCCCTTTACCCACATTTCAGTTATTTGTCCCCCTGAGATGGGGTGGGGGTAATATATCCAGCCTTGCTATCAGTTCCCATTTCTCTGCTTCTGCCCCTACCTTCCCCTTATCCTCATGGTAGTGCTACTTTTGTTACTGTTTCTGAAGGGTTTATCTGTCCTGCAATCAGCGTATCAAAAGCACTTGTACTTCTGTACATATTCTGGACTAACAGGATTTGTGAGGTAGACTGGAGTCAGGATAGTTGAGGGTGAGTGGTGGAGTGGCGCATTAAAGGATTCGAGGAATGTTGTGTGTATCGTTGGTGCTATACTGCACCCTTGATGAATCACCCCTTCTTTGTGACCATTCTGTGAGGCCAATTGTCTACAAATGGGCTTTGGATCTCCACTCTGACTCTTTTGCTTCACCTCGATATAATGTTTGCTTTTGATCTTCCGATTCCTGATACCATTGACACCTTGTGATCACACAGGCTGGTACGCGTCTTCCATGTGGACTTGGTTGCTTCCCTTCTAGATGCCTGTCTTTTTAACTTTAAGTTAATAGTAGGGCACCTTCAGCTTTCTGCACCACATTTGCTTATTGTACCCATGTTTTCTTCAGCAGTCATGTTTGGAAGTTGTGCATTACACAGTGCCAGGTTAGTAGAACAAAGTATTCTTGGGTTGAGTTCTTCTGACTAATTAGAGGCCGAGAGTCCATCTGTTACATTAATACGTTAAACATATGAATATATAGATATAGGCCAATACTCCTATCTTTTTATATTAATATATTTACATACATACATGTTTAAATTTATGTCTATTTATGTAGCTTTTACCATCTAGTTCTTTCCTCTATTTTTTTTACTTTCCTCCTCCCCACTACCATGCTCTCAGGAATTGCTCTTGTCTCAGTAATTCCAATTATGGTTGCTCAGATACCACCAGACATTCTACACCGTCCTTGTCACTGAGTTTGGATCCCTTCTTAGTCCCCTGTGCTGAGTTTGTTGGTTCCCCACTCTTCCTCCAACTCTTCCTCTCCCATCCCCCCTTGGAACTATCAGTCCCTTTGGTTTCTCCTCAGGATTATTTACCCTGCCTGTCTTGTATAGATAGACAGATATGTTTTTAAAGGGGGATGGGAGAACAGGGACACTATAAATGGTTCCAGGTCTATATTCTGACTTTTGTGAATACCCTCCATCCAGTCTGATATGGTGCCAAGTACTGCCCCTTGGTCAGAAGTCTATGTTGGGGGTTCCTCAGGGGATCAGACCCCTCTATTAGTGTTTCACACCCTCCGCTTGCATGGTTTCTCCACAGTCATTTAATAATAACAGTTACAAAGACATGATCCGTAGAGCCATTGTAATATTTCATTTCACCACAACAGCTGTGCAGTTCTCTGTAAGCTCTGGCTTCATTGCTGCTTTTAGTTTTGCTATGATATCTTTTTGCTTTCATTTGGCATAAAGTATTCTCTGATTTCCCTACTGATTTCTTCTTTGGTCAGTATTTTAGAGAGTATTGTTTAATGTCCACTCGTTTTTCATCTTTTTTTTTAAGTATTTCTAGTTTTTCTTCTTTACTTTTAACATATAAACATTAAGGCCTGCAAAATGTTTCATGTGCATTTGAATAGTGATTGTGCTTTTGTTGGATAGAGTGTTAGAGTGTGTTCTATCTATTTGATAGGGATAGTTGATTGATGGTATTGTTTAAGTTCTCTATATCTTTATTGATCTTCTGTCTAAATCATCTATAAACCATCTAGCCATTGTTGAAGCAAGCATATTGAGTTTCCTTATATCCTTTTAGAACTATCAATATCTTCCTTCAATTCTGTCAATGTTTGCTTCATGTTATTTTAGGATTTTCTAAAATTTATTTTACTTGATTATCTGACCCTTCATCAATGTACAATGTCCTTTGTTTTTGTTTTAGAAGTGTTTTAAAATCTATTTTTGTGACATTTGTTTAGCTGTCTCAGGTCTTCTCAGTTAATATTTATCTTGAATATCTTTTCTGTTTCATTTTCAACTTAATTGCATTAATATAACTTTTTTAGTGTAATTATTTTCTTAAATTCTAGCACAATATACTCAACAAAGCATTTTCCAATTCTACAACTTCTACACCTATCATTGAGTGCCAGAGATTATGCTCTTCATGTCATGCAACTGTTACTGATAGCCTTTTCCAAATTTTTTCACCACTACTAGCATAAATTCCCCTTAAGCAAAAATTCTTCCTCCTTCACCCCTGGTAACCATTGGTCAACTATGGTTTCTTTCTTTCTTTTTTTTTTTTTTAGTACTTTTCTTACTATAAAATTCACCTATCGGACTGAGCCCCAGTGGCATAAGTGGTTGAGTAAGGGGCTGCAGCCTGCGGGCTTTCGGTTCAAATCCAGCAGTGGATCTCAGGAGCAGCACTGGGTAGCGTCCACAACCACCAGAGGCAGTCATAGCCCCCCCCCCCAGAAAAAAATATATTCATATATCACATACTTCCATCGTTAATTTACTTTTAAAAGAGTTGTATGTGCATCATCACCATCAGTTCTAATGCTCCCTGCCCTCTCATCATTATATCTTAAACAAATCTGTTGTAAGCAGCATATGGATCATGTGTTTTCTTTTTTTTTTTTTGGCATCACTGCCTCTGATGGTCATGGGAGCTACCCAGCGCTGCTCCTGAGAGCCACCACTGGATTTGAACCACCACGCCTGCGGGCTGCAGCCCTGCACCCAACCACTTAAGCCACTGGGGCTCAGCCTGGATCATGTGTTTTCTTAACCATGATGCCAATATCTGACTTTATTGGTGAATTTAATCATTTTACATTTTAAATGATAACTGATAATGAAGACTAGGCTTTAACTGTTTATTATGTTTCTTACATATTTTGTTTTTCCTTAGATATTTCCAATGCTGCCTTTGTGTACATTTAATTGCTTCCCACTCCCTAGTTTACCATTTCAATTCTTCAATCATTTCCATTAAAAAATCTTTTAAAAAATATTCTCTAGCTATGTTCATACATAGGTTTATAGGTAATTGCTATCTTAAACATTTTCCCTTTAATTCATTCAAGACCAAAATATTTTCTGCTTTGAATTTTTTGTCTTTAACAATGTAAATTATTTTAGATGAAATGGGGAAAAACCTACCAAAAACCTTTTGGAGATGATAGAGATTTTGTTGTGATAGTGGGGCCCATATGTCCCACGAGGCCTCTGGTGTTGGAATTGGTGGGATGAGGCCCATTTCTTCTGATTAATATAGTTCTACCCATTAGATGGCAGCATGCACTAAATATGACTGGCAGCTTCCCACTGGACCCCCAGAGGCAGAAAATACAGGTGGGCACCATATGCTTCCAGGTCATGGAAGGGGTAAATCGTGTAGGGCACTAGTTAAAAAACCAAAAATATCACAATGACAGTTTATGTGATTATCTATGTAGTTATGTGTGTCCTTATTTTTCAGATATTTTAAGTTACCTGTTCTTTCATTTTATTTTGAGGGAATCAGCTTCTGTAGCACACATCTTAGGCAGGAATTCCTTTACATGGAAATACCTTAGTTAGAGCTTGCATTTTTTTTTCCTTCCATATTTGAAGGATACTTTTACTAGAAAAGAAAATTTTACTTGATATTTTGGCATGTTGATATTTGACATGTTGTTTTTTCCTTTAATACTTTAAATTTATCATCCTTCTACCATCTGGGCACCATCATTTCTTGTGAGAAATTAGCTGTTTCGTTTTTTTTAAATCATTTTATTGGGGGCTCATGCAACTCTAATCACAATCCATACATAGCTATTAGTCTTTTTTAAGATTCCTTTTTTCTGATGAATCCCTTCTCTGCTCTTAAGATTTTATCTATGTCCCTTATTAGTTTGGTGATACCGAATTGTATAGACTTTACCTTGCTTAGGGTTTTTTGAGCCACCGCTGCTTGTGTATAAGTACCTTCCAGTTGGTTCCAACCCATAGTGACCCTTTGCACCACTGAAGGACACACTGGCCAGTCATGCGTCACCTACAGAACTGTTATGTCTGAGCCCATTGTTCCAGCCCCTGTGTCAGTCCAGCTTCTTGTGGACCTTCCTCCTTTTCCGCTTCCTTTTTTTTTTAACCTTCTTGGATGTGTAGATGTAGACCTTTCTTGAAATTTGGGACCTTTGAGCCATTCTTTCTTTTACTCCTTTTCTTCTCCTGGAACTGTCACCGTATGAATTATGTTTGATGGTTCCACAGGCCTCCTGTGTTATTTTCTTTGTATCTTCTTCATTCTGCATCTTATACTGGGTGATTTCAATTGCCTTATCTTCCAGTTCACTGATTCTTCTGCAAACTTGTGAAGTTTTCGTTGATTATGTTTTTCAGTTGCAGAATTTCTGTTAAACTCAGCTTTACCATTTTTGTATCTTTGTATTTTCTTACACCATGTGTTGTCCTCCTGACGTATTCTGATGCTTTCCCCATGCATTCCACTAGCCCTTAGAGTATATTTCAAACAGCGAATTGAAAGTCTTTATCTAATACATCCAGTGCCTGTACTTCTTAAGAGATCATTCCTTTCCTTTTTTTTTCTGGTCTGTGAATATTCCATCTTCACTCCCATTCCCCAAGTCTTTTGTTACATTGTATGCTTTATAGTTTTTGTTAAGGTGTGAACGTTTTGAATGCTGTAATAGTTTTGCAAATCAGATTTTTCTTTCCCTACTCCAGATTGTTGCTCTTGTTTGTTGAAGTCTGTAGTTGTGTTTAGTGGTTTTTCTTCATTGTGTGTTGTCACCAAACTCACTTTTTATTTCTGTGTTTTACCCAATGACCTGAAAGAGGTTTTTCTTGAATGGCTAGGTCCAGAAAAAAAAGATTAAATAAGCAAATGAAAAAAGATGTTTTACTTCATTGATTTCTTTCAATAGATGCTGCCCAGGAAGCCGTTTCTACTCAAGGTGATTGAAACAGTGGCCAGCCTGTATGCCGGTCCCTCAGGGAGCCATCAGACAGATCCAAACACACCGCCCCAATTTTTGGAGTCCTTATTGCCCACCGTGGCACTAGCAATCCACACTGGGATGGGGCATAGTAGCTGCTGGCAGAAGACTGAAATTCACCAGAATTTAAAAGCTCTTTCTTCATCAGGTACTCCCTTGGATATGCCAAATGTTCAAGTAGGCTCCAGACTTCTAAAAGAGTTCGTTTTAATAGTACTTGGCAGTGTAGCTGTTTCTATTTGAGGGACCTTTCTCTGCATCTTCCATGTCATCAGTTAGAATTATTTCATTTTTTACATCACAACAGCATCTTTATTTTTTTCCCAGTTTTTCATATGTTCTTCAGATTGGATAATTTTTATTGTTTGCGTTCCATTTCAATGATTCTTCCTTTGGTCATTTTCATTATGTTATTGAACTTTTCATATCTAAAAATTCTCCTTTCTGTCTTTGCATTTTCATCAAGAGTATTCTTCCTTACCTAGTCAGAACATAAGTATAATAGCTATTTTAGACCCATGATAATTTCAGAAAGCAGATAATTTTGACATCTGTGTCATCTTGGGATTGTTTGCATTTATTTTCTATTCCCTGGAGAGTTGAGACTTTTCTGGTTCTTTGTGTGAAAAGAAATTTTGACTATAGTAAAGTGCATATAATGCTTGCCATTTTGTTCATTTTAAAGTGTGCAACTCATTGACATTCTTCACTATGTTGTGCAGCCATCATCACTCTCCGTTTCCAAGATGTTTTATCACAGAAAGATTGGAAAGCAAGGGTTCTTTCAAAGTCAAAGAGTTCTTCTACAGTAGTGCTCTTTGCAGCACGAGTCATAATAGCAAAAAGATGGGGGTGGGGGGACCCAAAATCTCTCAGCAGATGATTAGACAAACAACATCACACACACACACACACACACACACACACACACACACACACAATGGAATAAGGTCCTTTTCCTCATTCCCACCATCACTTCGTAACCACAAATAAAATTCCATCTCTGTACCTCTCCCTTTTCTAGACATTTCTTAAAAATAGGATCATACTATTTTGTGTGTATGTATGACTTTATTTACTCAATATGCTTTCAAGGTTCATCCAAATCATAGCATGTAGCAGCACATCTTTTCTCATCATAACTAAATAATATTCCATTGTGTGTCTATAATCTATTCATATATAACACGTTTGTGTAATGTTCCATTCTCAGAGCTTTTCGTATGTTCTACTGTAGAAGAATTCTTTGACTTTGAAAGAATCTTTGCTTTCAAATCTTTTGAATATATCTTGACACAAAATTGCTAATTCATATAGAATTCTTTGTTGAGACATTTTAAGGAACTGTCAAACCTACCAAGGGGTTGTAGCATTTTGTATTCCCTTTTGTCCCTTTGTTTTACCCTATGATTTCTTCTAAGAGTTTTACTGTTGTCGTTCTTCCATTTAGGCCATCAACCTATTTTGAGTTAAATTTTAACTCTGATACAATGAAAAGTGATTTCAAGCATTATGTAAGGTGATTCTGAATGTCATTTATTAAACCCTGAGGAGAGGGTGAATTTTTTTGGTTTCTTAATTTTAGTCGACACTTGTCCAGACTTTGTCGACACTTGTCCTTGGTGACGTGAGGTTTGCTGTCTGGGTTTTGGTCTGCACGGTCAGCAGTTTGAAAGCAGCAGCAGCTCCATAGGGGAAAGACGGGGCTTTCTACTCCTGTAGCATCAGGAAACCCACAGGGGTCGTTATGAGGCAGCTTCACCTCCACAGCAGCAGGTTGAAAAGATGAAGCACGGGACAGAATTCAAAATGAGTTGTGGTTCCAACGTCATTGTAAGTTTCAGAGCCGTCAGGTAACTGCTGGGACCTGCCCTCTGTCAGATGAGCGCTTAGCCGAGTCGCACATCAGACCTGGTCATTGAGCTGGTGTATTTGTTCCGTTCGCAAAGCTTTTGGTGTGCTCTTGACGGTTAGACTTAGCACCTTTGCAGGTTATTGTGGAGCTTAGATTTGCATGTACCACTTATTAATGCGATCGGTTTCTGGAGCTGTGTCCTCTCTGTGTTATCCTGGACATTCCCCTGTCCCCTGGGCCCTCCTCTGTACTCGAAGTAAAAAATAGGTTTAGTTTTTCCACTCGGCTGCACGCTTACTGCATCTGCATCCAGGATGCTTAAGAGTCAAGCCAAGATGGAGAGGAAGCCAGGAGGATTTGCCTTCCTTGTTTAAGACCACCGCTCTTTTATTCAGAAAAATGGGTTGTCTTTGCTCAGCTTCGTAGGTATGTGCCAAGCCTTCTCTTCTGCTGCTACCCTGCCGTGGGATTGTTAAAACTTGAGGTGAAAGAACAAATAAAAGAGATTGTTCCCGCTTTCACCAACACTCGTAAGTTCTGATTTCCACCATTTGAGCTAGAAAATAAGGGCTTCATTTGCGTTTCTTTCTTTGTAGGTCTGTGCATACCTGTCAGGTTTAAGTCCAGAGTAGGCCACGCTCAAGGTAGTACTTTGAATTCTGGTCTCCTGGTCTGTTTTCTACTATTTACTTTTGGGCATCTTCAGTAACTATTCCAAGCTACTCAGGGCTTATATTCTCATTCATTGGGAAGAATGAATGAAGTTTATTTTCTCCGCTTTGTAGGGTTTAGATTAGAACCGTCCTAAATCAGTTTTACTCTTTTCAATAAAATATACTTAATTTTCCAGACTACTTGACACAGAGCATGATCCTATCCAATGTCTACTCATTGATATTCCCACCTAATTCTTAGAACATTTGATATTAATAGAGAAGAGAGGTTTTTTTTTTTTTTTTGCAGTTTTAGGTAAATGGAACAAAATTAGCATACAACTTGTTTTTTTGGAGGGGGGGCATCACTGCCTTCAGGTGGTGGGAGTAGGAGGCCCAGGCTTTCCTCCGTGGAGCTGGAATCGAACCTCCATCCCAGTGGGCCGCAGTCCCGCACACAACCACTACGCCACTGGGGCTCAGCCCCAACATACAACATTTTGTATCTCCACTTGAAGTAAACTTGTGTGTGTGTGATTGTGTCTTTATAATAATGTATATCACCTAGATTTTTCTATAGTTATAAAAATTTTGTGATAATGAAAAGATCATTTGCTGTCTAGTGAAAATGAAACATCTTAGAAGTTTGCTCACAATAAACATGACCATTTACAGAAACTATATTTTATTTGACTGTTTAAAGTTTAATCTGAGTTTTCCTTTAAAAAGTCATATTACATATTTTATGTCCCGGTGACATAAAATAATTTAAAATATTTTGTTACTATTTCTAAAAAATCTGGCTGATTTTGTATCTAAAGTGTGAAGGTCTTAACTAATAGGAATACATGCAAGTTATATATGGATGCTAAAAGTTGGGTTTACAACTTAGGTGGTATGTTGAGATTACAAGATAAATATTATCTAATATTTTCTTAAGAAATGGTGTGCAGGCTGAGCCCTGGTGGCGTAGTGGTTGTGCGCGGGACTGCGGCCCACTGGGATGGAGGTTCGATTCCAGCTCCACGGAGCAAAGGCTGGGCCTCCTACTCCCACCACCTGAGGGCAGTGATGCCAAAAAAAAAAAAAAAAAAAGAAAGAAATGGTGTGCATTATATATCTGAGTGTGGTATTCTAAAGGTTTCAGACATTTTTAGACTACTTCTAATCTTAAAAATTAGTTTGGAAAAAAATTAGTTTGCATGCGTAAGTTAAATGTAAAGCATGATGAAAATACTTGCAGCCTTCTCTGTTTCCACGGGTCTTGGGCCCACCCGCTTGTGCTGTTCCTGCATCCCGCTCCACCTGTGGTACCATGGGCCTGCAGCTCCGTGGGGTTCAAGAGGACCGCGGCTAACATGAAGTATGTGGACTTGACTTGGACTGAACTGCGATGACTTCTTGATCAGTAGTTACTTTTTGATATAAAGCTCTCCATTATAAATAAGTGGTTGTCACTGGTTCTGTTTTTCTTGACAGCCTAACACGTCTACAATTCCATTAATGTTTGAATTTAGCATTTTTATGTTTTCGGTGATGAAGTGTCTTATAATTTCCCCAGGAGAGTCTTCACAATTCCATCTATTTTTCTGGCATCAAGCGTTCTTTCAAAGGCAATATAAGTATTTTTCTTATTGTCCTTTGGCTTTAGAATTGTTGTTGAGGAGTTCCACAGCTTCCTAGCAGACTGTGAAGGATGTGATTCAAACTACTTGACTCTAGTATCCATTTTGTTTAGTTCAGCCTTTTATGCCAATGCCCGTAGTGTAAGCACAGTGAACCAGGGCAGGAGATTTTATATCTAATCTTGAGCTCCGATTAGCAGGAAGACAAGCAGAGTGTGTCTGTGCATCCTCCAGGAAGGAAAACAGGAGTTTCCAGAATCTTCAGGAAAAGGCCATGCCCACACAGAGGTCTCATTGGCTGTGACCTCCACCCCTTTACAAGTTGACATATTATATAACTGCCACAGCAGTTTCTGTCGACTTTGGCTCTGACTTGTAGCTCTGGTGTGTAAACACAGTGAGATGTTGCCCAGTCCTATTCAGAGTCAAAAATTAAAATTGACTTGAATATTACCTCATGTCCTTATAAAAGTAAGCTCGTTGATCTATTGATCACATGTATAAAATATAAACTAGAAATTCTAAACTAGAAGAAAATGAAAAAATCTTCGTGACCTTGAAATAAGTGAAGGCACTTTTGAAATTGTCATAAAAAATAAAACCCATAAAAGAACGTATTGGTAAATTGACCATCAACAAAATTTTAAACTTTAGATCTACAAGTGACACTGAATGAGAATAAAAGACAAGTCACAAAAACATTGGAGAAACTATTTTGATATTACATGCCAAATCAACCAGTTTGTATACAGAGTATACAAAGAATTCTAAATTCTTAACAATGGTGTAAAACAGCTATATCCCCCTCCCGAAAGCGACCTGGGTCAGAACCCCTGGGATGTGTGCATGTGTTACCACATGTGGCAGCAGGTAGTTAAGGGTTCATAGGGAACTGGGGTCCTGGTGCATACCAGTTTCAAGTTGGGCTGCAGTCTGCAAGGTCCACAGTTCAAAACCACCAGCTGCTCAGAGGGAGAAAGATGTGGCTTTCCACTCTCAAGAGTTACAGTCCCAGAAACTCAGAGTTACAGTACCCTGCCCCTTAGTGTCACCATGTTTTTTATTTGCGGGGGTTTTTTGGCATTGAGTTTGGTTTTTAAGGAACTGAGGCTGATTATCTGACTTTATAGGGAGACTATTCTGGAATATCTGCATGAATCTGTTGTAATTACAGGGTTATAAAAAAGAAGTGGTGGGGGCTGAGCCCCGGTGGCGTAGTGGTTGTGCGCGGGACTGCGGCCCACTGGGATGGAGATTCGATTCCAGCTCCCAGGAGCAAAGACTGGACTTCCTATTCCCACCACCTGAGGGCAGTGCTGCCCCCCCCAAAAAAAGAAGTGGAGAGCTGAGCCCCACTGGCATAGTGGTTGAGTGGGGGACTGCAGCCCACTGGCTTGGCAGTTCAAATCCAGCAGCAGCAAAGCTGGGTAAAGCCCATGACCACTATAGGGCAGTGATGCCCCTGCCCCCCAAAAAAGAAGTGGAGTGATGGAAAATGAGAAGGACTTGACTCTGTGTTCTTGCCTTTGAAGGTAAAGGAAGACATCTGAGCCAATGATCTTGGGAATGCTCTGGAAGTTCAGGAAGACAGGAAAATTGATTCTTCCTTAGAATTCATAGAAAGGAACGCTCTCTTGCTGGCACTTTATTTTGGCCTACTGAGACCTGTATCAACTATCTTAGCAACAGAACTGTGCATTACATTTGTATTGTCTGAGCCACTAGGTCTGTGATATTTTGGTACAACAATAATAGGATAGATATTAGATAGGATAGATATTAGTCTGAAAAGTTAGTGACGGATTAGCACATTTTAAAGTGTAGAAATGGTTTTGGAATTGAATGGTGGACAGAAAGCGGAAGAATTTGCAGGGTATGATAGAAAAAGTTTAGGTTGCATCGAGCAGGCATATTAGAAATATGGATGTCATAGATCCTGCTAGTGAGGACTCAGAAAGCAATGATTGATAGAGAAAACATTGTCTTCGCAAATAGATTATTTGACCAGACACTTGGTCGAAATGTGGATGATAAAGGTACTGCTGATAAGGGGTGAAAAGAAATGAGGGACATTTGTTGAAAACTGAGTGAAGGAGTATCCTGGTTTGACCAAAGGGCGCCTTGCTTTTATGTGTAGCACAAGGGGGAAATGATGAAATAGTACATCTGGATGAGAATGTTTCCTAGCAACAGTCTGAGGTGT
Organism: Nesogale talazaci; assembly: GCA_004026705.1. NCBI lineage: Eukaryota > Metazoa > Chordata > Mammalia > Afrosoricida > Tenrecidae > Nesogale > Nesogale talazaci. Next base: position 46,068 of record PVJH01004136.1, on the reverse strand, counting down.
GACTTGCTGGCTTTTTGCAAATAGTAAAATGCAAGTGAATAGAGTGAAAGTGTGGGAAGAACTGTTTACAAAATAGCATTTGATGATTTGAGAAATTCTCAGCCTATCTAGATTGCAAGACATACTAAATTAGATTCACTGTGTGGAATGCATCATGCTCCAGTAAAGAGTCAGTGATTTGAGAACCTTTAGCGAATATTTCCAAATACATCATGAGAGAAGATAGATGCAGGCACATCTCTTTGCACAGATGAAGCACTTGGCTCATAGATTTTCCCCAAGCTATCTAACCAGAATCCAAAATGTGAAATACGGTTACCAAAGAGTGAATTATAAAATTCCTTGTCTAATGGAGTGCATGCCCACACTATACATGGGAGAGCCAAAATATTTTTTTTTGAAAATGTTGCCCAAGTATATGCCCTATGACATCAGTTCAGGCAATATGAGACCACGAGGCAGGGAACTGCTCTGTATGGAATTGGGGATAAATGTATACATTTGTTAAAACCATACAGAGAGAACTTTATTGGTTAAATTTAAAAATCAAAATTGTGTGTGTGTCAGGGGAAGGGGTGGAGTGAGGATGGATTCCAGGATGGAAGGGAGACTAATGAATACCTCTAATGTTTGACATACTTCAGAAAAAAAGATAGGGAAAAGGAGCTTGCTGAGCTAAGTAATTTTGGAAAATGGTATATTGACTGGATCATATAAGGCTAAAGCAAAAAACTACATAAACCCTATCCTCCAGTTGGTAAATTTGTTAGCAATTCTAAATTTGCTTTAAATGTAGTCTAGGATTTAACAAATAAGTCAATTTATCGTAGATAATGAGACCCATGTTTCTCACTGACAGCATAAGAAGTTACAAACAAGCAGCAGGAAAAGCCAGAATGAACGCAGGTTCTGGATTAAAGTCCAATCTATAAAATACACATGTATCCATGTATCATATATCATGTGTGTGCATATATATCATGTATGTCTACTGAGGAAGAGACAAATATATAAATAATTGCACTATTATCTAAGGAGTGCCTTCGGGTAGTACTTTATCTTACAAGCATGTGGTGCCAAACCCAAGGCATTGAATCTCTAATGTTAGAGTGCCGAGGAATTCATGAAATGCTGCTGGGCAGCCTGGAGGAGATAGGAAGGTTCTACGAAATGGTGCTTAATTTGTGAGTTCCCGAGTGTGTTTACCAAGGAAACTAGGGAGAAGGGATACTGTTATTTCTCTACCATTTAATATCCTCTTCCTTTTAATAGTTTCTTTTTCTTGCCATGACGTTCACATTATTTTGAAATTTCAACTCAAGTATGACTAAAAGTAAACCAAAAGAATGCACCAGGTGGGCTGAGCCCCAGTGGCATAGTGGTTGAGTGCAGGACTGCAGCCCATCACGGGCTTGGAGGTTCAAATCCAGCAGCAGCTCTCCAGGAGCCAGACTGGGTACCTCCCACGACCACCAGAGGGCAATGATGCCCCCCCAAAAAAAGAAGAATGGACCAGGTGCTGCTTAAAAAAAAAAAAACAGCTATAAATTTGCCTCCCCTCTTCCCACCTCTCTTCTGAGTTGATTGGTCAATTCCATCCTGTCTTCGAAGCAGGTGTAGTGCACCTGTGGTGCATACCTCTACAAAGGCATGTCTAAAATCTGAGTATGAGGTTCTGTTCTGCACTTGCCCTTTGGTAATTTCAGAGGAGATACTAATGGATTATGACATTTTATAGTAAATCTTTCTTGATCACCTTTACCACCTGTGGCCAGGTTAGTTCAGGTATCTCTTTATATCCCTTTTCCCAATATTGTGCTAAGGAGTTGAGCACTGATTTGTTTTTGAGCACTGATTTTTTTTTTTTTTTTTTTGGCATCACTACTCTCCGGTGGTGGGAGTAGGAGGCCCAGCCCCACTGCTGGAATGGAACCGCCGTCCCAGTGGGCCGCAGTCCCGCGCACAACTACTATGCCACCGGGGCTCAGCCATCTTTTTTTGTTTGTTTGTTTTGTTTTTGTTTTTTGGGCATTACTGCTCACAAGTGGTGGGAGTAGGAGGCCCAGCCCCACTGCTGGAATTGAACCTCCGTTCCAGTGGGCCGCAGTCCCACGTACAACCACTGTGCCACCGGGGCTCAGCCTGCACTGATTTTTTTAATAGATCATTTTATTGGGGGCTTTTTACCTCTCTTAACAATCCATCTATTGTATCAAGCACATGTGTACATATGTTGCCATCATCCTTTTCGTAACCTTTTCTTTCTTCTTGAACCCTTGGTTTCTGCTCCTCTTTTTTCCCCTCCCTCCCCCACCCTCATGAACCCTTTATAAAGTATAAATTATTTTTTTTGTTTTGTTTTTGTTTTTGGGGGGCCTCACTGCCCTCTGATGGTGGGAGGAGGAGGTCCAGCCTTGCTGCTGCATTTGTGGGCCACAGTCCCACGCACAACCACTACGCCACCAGGGCTTAGTCCTATAAATTACTTTTTTTTTTTTTTTTCATTTCTTACACTACCTTCAGCCACGTCTCTGCCGTTCATCCCCCCGGGGGAGAGGGTCTTGTTAGATGTTGATCATTGCAATTGGTTCCCCCTTTCTCCCCCTTCTTTCCCCACCTTCCCCCTACCCTCATGGTGTTGCTACTCCCATTACTGTCCCATTACCTATCTTGAATTCTGTGTATTGAGGACTTTTATCTGTACCAGTGTACATGTTCTAGTCCAACCGGATTTATTGGGATCGTGATAAGTGTGTGTTGAGGGGGGAGATCATTAAAGAACTAGGAGAATGTTGTTTGTGTCATCTGTGCTATACTGTACCCAGACTGCCTTGTCCCTTCCTTGTGAGCATGGATACTTTTGACTAATAATACTAGTAATAGTCTTTTTCACTTAGATATGATCCCTAAATGCCTATACTCTGAGAAGGGAGATTGTGTGTTCTACTCTACAGAATCATAATTTCCTAGAAAGTGTCAGGCTCCAAATAGATAAAATATATAAATTAATTGAATGAGTAAAACATCCAGAAGTCAAACAGGCACTTTTATAAAATTGGTCCACAAGTCAAGTCTCCTCTGGCTTCATCTTTTCCACTTCCTTCACTCAAGCTTACATTCTGAGTCTTTGTGCCCTCTCTACTTCTCTCCTTCAGGGACCCTGTGTCTGTATATTGCTTTGTGCCCTCTGGTGTCAAGGCCCTAGTGGAAGGCAGGGATCTGATTAACAGTCTAACATAGAGTAAGAGATTTTGAATTGCTTCTATAATTTAAATGTCATTTTAGTGCTTTTTTAAAGTCTTTTAAAAAATGTATATTTATAGGAAGAATAATACAGTCACATAGTACAAAATGTTAAAAGGAGAGAACACTAGCAAGTAATTTCCTTTTCTATCTGCCTCTTAGCCATCAAATACTAAGCCAAATGTCCCACCAAGACCCTAGTTAATCAAGTTCTTAGCTATTTTTTTTTTGGTGGTGGTAAGACTACTCCATATAGTTCCATGTTATATGTTGTTTAAATTAATTTATGATGTCTTCTCTTCTAAAGACATTTTAAATGTATGTATATTTAACAAAACAGGTGCTTTGACCTGTAGAATTTCTTCCAACCAGGATTCTGAATGATAAGAGTGTAGTGTGCTTCTCTGTCCTTACACTTCTTACACGTTAATAAGCTCAAATTTGATTATTGGAGGGGGCACTTGGAGAGAAGGTGGCATGTTAAGACTTTCATAAGTGAGAGTTAAACTTAAGATTTGCAGACACATATATATGATTGTCTCTCCAATGACGAATATTAGCAGCCACTGATGATGATGGGCCAGTTCCATTATTTCACCAAGGATTGACAGTATGTTGATATTCCTTTTCATTTGCTGAATATGGTTTTTAGAAGTTGAAATCAACTCATTGGCTGTGGATTTGAGTTTTTTTTTTTTTTGAGGGGGGGCGGGCATCACTGCCCTCAGGTGGTGGGAGTAGGAGGCCCAGCCTTTGCTCCGTGGAGCTGGAATTGAACCTCCATCCCAGTGGGCCACAATCCCACACACAACCACTACACCACTGGGGCTCAGCCCGGATTTGAGGGGTTTTTTTTTTATTTCTTTTTGCCCATAAAGAGAGAGTTATGATCCGCTACTCAGGTATTTGCTTACCCTGAGCTACAGTGGTCATGGTCAAGACAGTATAAATGTTTGATTCTTTTCCCTAGTACCTTTCAGGTTAGTTTTCCTATATCATAAACACATAGATTTAACCATACTTGATTAATATTTATACTCAAATTAAGCTTTTTTGAGGACCTTAGTAATCACTTTAGATTGGTTCTACAACCTTTTTGAAACAAAGGTATTAATAGCCTTTCATATGCTCTGGAATGTCAAGGTATTCATGGCTTAACTTACAGACTTTTTTTTACCTCAGGTCTGTCTGAAATCAGTCATTTTTCAGAAGCCTTGCTTGTTTGAGCAATCTGGCTTTAGGTCTTTTTATTAGTGCCAGAGTGATTCCAATTTTGAGGAAATTAATGGATTGAGCTAGAATACATGCATTTCTTTTGATGGTAAAATCCACATAAGGTCATGCTGATCTTTCCAATGCATAGTCAGCCTTCATGATATTTACAGGACCTCTCAAAGCTTTCATTGTTCATTGTTTCTCATTTCTCCCAAGCCACAGTCCTATTTTCAACTGCACCATTTGGCTTACTTATTATTTATACCAAAATGTACATATATTCTTAGAGTAAGAATATGAAATAGCTTAGAGTATATTACACTGGAGCCAAATTACTGTTAGACGTTTGGATGGTGTCGAGTCTTCTGTCACTATAGTTCGTGCTGCAGCCATTGACCTGATGCTTGTGGCTTTTTGACATGTGGAACAAGTCTATTTCTAAACATCTGCTTCCTTATTTCCTGACCTCTTTTGCCAGGATCGCACTGCCATGATGTTACTGTCATGTTGTTGGGGTTGGTTTTTTTTTTTTACTTTTTATACTGTTTGTCCTTGTGAATTGAGTGAAGATCTACAGAGCAGACCAAGAGCTTTCCATTCAACACTTCGTGCACGCTTTGTTTCAGACTCATCCATTGCACTCCCTTCATTCAACGTTGTAGCACTTGCCCCACGTCCATGCTGAGGTTTATGTTTTCAGTCCTTCTTTATAACCTTTTTGAGCTTTGTCCTTGGATAAATGTTGCCCTTTTCGTGTCAAGTGTTGGTGGTTCCAAAGTATACATACCTCACTGGTGTTACTGTACCTCATTTGGACCTGTCTGTTGTTTGACTGAAAAGTGAACCATGGAACATGTTCGGTTGTAGACTGCAGGATGACTAAAGGGCACAATCGTGGAGGCTTCTCTAGTCTCTATGGGACGAGTTAGCCTGGCCTCTGTTAGGATTTTGAGTTTTGTTTCACCTCTTTCTCCCACGCTATCCAAGATGTGGTATGATCTCTTACAGAACAGTTGGTAGTAAAACCCAGACATCATCTAGTTTTTCTGGTCTCAGGGTTGTGGAGGCTGATGTTGGCACCTACTCCACTAGACTAATAGTTTTCGTGTGTCGATGCTTTTCGTTATTCTATATTTGTTCAAAGTGGTGAGATGAATAGTTGCCAGACAGGAACCTTGAAACCCCGAGTTACTACTCACCAAAGTAAGGTAGAAAGCATTATTTTTGTGGACTGTGTTATGAGTCCCCAGAAATAGGACTCTGGGTCCCCAGGCCTAGTGGCTAATTACCTCCTGGTGATTGATTGGTTTAAGATGTTTTCATTACTTAATCCCTTAAATATTCCACTACCTCTATGGATATATCTGCATGAACTTAAAAAATCCTCGCCAGATGTGTGTATGTGTATTTGTTGGTTTATTTCCACTCCATTTCAAACCCATTCAGTTTGTGTGTCTATCCATGTACCTAACCATAGACCACCAGTATTACAGAATTGCATATTTAGTAGTATTTAATATATTTTTCCCTCCTCCTTCATTTTATATCAACTTTCATTTTGGTGTTTAACCCAAGTTAACATGTATCTTACTTTCCCTGTCCTTAAATCCCTAGTAACCATCAAAGAATATTTCTTTTGCTGGGAAAAACCTTTTCTTGATTTTTTTCCAATAGCAGTTTCTACATTATTTGTCATGTTATTGATTAATTTCACATAATTTCACAGGTTCATCCATGTTCAATAACTTCTTTGACATATAATTAAACATGCTATCCTATACTATACAACTAACTCATTGTAAATTTCAATTTATAGTTTTAGTATAGTCCTAAAATTATACATTTGCCACCTCAATAATTTTTTTAACAATTCCATCATCAAAATAAGAAACCCCGCCCCCTTTAGCCATGTCTCCTTTACATCTCATCCCTACACAACCACTGTTGCACTTTTTGCCTATATTTCTGCCAATTCTGGACATTTCACATACATTTAATCATACAGCAAACATCTGGTTCTGTGGTGCTGCCTTCTTTTACTTAGCATATGTTTACCAGCTTTATCCGCGTTGTAACTTCGGTCGGTACTTTATTTCCTTGTATTGCTCATTAGTATTTCATTTTATGGATGTGCCACCTTTTGTCCATTCAGGGTGGACAGGGTGGTTGAACTGACACAGTGGCTGCACCGACAGACTCGATCAGGAACACTCAGGAGGATGGCGCAGGACTGGGCACCAGTTTGTTCTCTTGCACTTCCCGTCCCTGTGAGTCGGCGCTGACTCGGTGCTGCCTAGCAACAACACGACGATGTCGTTCTTTACTTGGGGGCTTGCTCATCCTCTTTGTGTCATATCCAAGAATTCATGACATAATCCAAGGTCGCAAAGATGTGCATCTGTGTTTTCTTCTAAGCGTTTTCTAGATGTGCTGCTTATTTTAGAATCTTACATTCCTTTGACACGGTAATTATATATAATGTTAGGGGGAGTCCACTTTCATTCATTCTTGGGTTTATGGAGATCCAGTTGTCCTTGTTAAAATATATTCCTTCTCCTGTTAAGTGCCCTTAACGAAATTCAGTTCATGGATGTGAGATACTATTTGGGGACTTGAAGTTCTATTCCATTGTGTGTGTGTTTGTGTGTGTGTGTGTGAATTATATATATATATATATATACATACATTCCATATATATGTATATATAAATATATATATATCCTTGTGCCATCATTGTTTACTGAAGCTTTATAGTACTAAGCTTTGAAAATGCAAATTCTTCTTTTTCAAGGTATCGTGTTTTGGGAGGATTTTTTTGGCTATTCTGGTATCTATTACAAACCATTGAGTTGATTATGACTTAATTTGGCCCCACAGAACAGAGAGGCTCTCTACAGAAGTAAATTACCACACTTGCCTACTGTTGGTGGGTGTGAGCTGTTGCTGGGTGTGAGCTGCTGTGTTTTTGCTAAGTAGCCAAACACTTAACTGCTGCACCACCTGGGGCTCTTTTCACTACCCCCTAGTCCCTTTAGACTTGTGTTTTAAGGGGCATCAATTTGTCAGCTGAAAAGAAGTCAGCTGGATCTTTGTAGTCTAACAGGCTACATCGAATCTATAAGTCAATTTGGGCACTGTTATCAACCTATAATGTTAAATATTCCAATTCATGAACATGAAAAGTATTTCTTTTCTTTCTTTTTTTTTTTTTTTTTGTGGGCATCACTGTCTCTGGTGGTCGTGGGCGCTACCCAGCTGCCACTGGATTTGAACCACCAAGCCCGCGGGCCGTAGTTCCATACTCAACCACTTACGCCACCGGGGCTCAGCCCTAAAAAGTATTTCTTTTTATCTATATTTTCTATCAATAGTTTCAAGAGTATAAGTTTTATGTCTTTTGTAGAATATATTTCTGGTTATTCTTCTTTTTGAGGGTATTACAGATGGAATTATTTGTTAATTTCATTTTTGGATTAAATTCTATATAATCTGTGTTGTAGCCTGGAGTCTTTCCGAACTCATTTATTAGCGCTCATGGTTTTCAGTAGGTTATTTCTAAATTTCTATGTACATGGTCATGTCAACAAGAGCCAAGGATGACTTCATTACATAAATCCTTTCCATTTGTGTTTTCCTTTCTGGTTCATTCTTCTTTTATGACACTTAATTATTTCCTTTTCTCAGTCTTTATTTTCTTCTCTTTTCTTGCATTTGAACTTTTCAGTATCATCTGAATTTGCTTCTTTTTCCTCTGCATGTTCTCTCCTAGAATCTCTAAGCTTATGTCTTTTCCTCTTCCTTGCTTGTTCTTCTCTTCTAGGGCCTATCTTGATGGCCTGTTTGATGGACCTTCGTACTGTTCTCCGAGAAGATGTGATTATAGGTTTCCCTGCGTTCTACCCCACTTTCGGTAGAGTTGTTTCCTTGCAAAAATAGATGTGGCAGTCAGTTTTGTTTTATTTTTACTTTGTTGAAATGTGAGTTCGTTACAATAAAATGAGCATATTTTAAATGGTAGCTTTGATGAGTTTAACAAATACTTGGCCAGAGTAAGCATTATCCCCAGAAAATATCATTTCCCCTCTCTATTCAAGTCCGTATTGTTCTCTAACCCACAAGCCAAATGCTTTCTCATTTTGATCACCATAGATTAGTGTTACCTGGGGTTAGCCTTTATATAATGGGAAATGTACAGCATGGACTCCTTTGCACTTAGTGGTTTTTCACTGAATATAAGACTTTGAGATTTATTCATTTTGGATATAAGTACATTGATTCATTCCTTTTTTAAAGGTACCAAGTAGTATTCCATTGGTGCACATTTAGGTTGTTTTAGTTCTTTAATTAGATAATAGTTAAAAATTTTTTTACAAGAGATGGGGAGGAATTAAAAAAACGCATTCTCCCAAAAGGTAAACCCAACATAGTTTCTTATATCCTTCCATATTGTTCTGTATATGCCAAATATTTGTGAATATCTATGTAAAAATTTCCGTACAAATGGAATCACATTTATATTTACAGCCTCAGATTCTCAGAGGGGCAGTTCTACTCTCTATAGGACCACTTTGAGTTGTTGCTCAGTGACATCGAGTTTATATTTACAGTCCTGTCATCTCCTTGTTTCCATGGACCTCTTTCACCTCTTTATATTTAAGTGAGCTTGTATAGGAGTATATGGCTCTCCTTATTTTTTCATTGTCAAGTAGTATGTACTATATGTACTAAACTTGACATTGTTTTTATTTGTAAATTATGTATTTTTTTCTATGTCTTTCTTATTTTCGTACTTTTTCTTATGACTTTTTAAGAGTTCTGTGTGATAGACCGTTAGCTTTGTTGTATTTTTTAAAAATTACAGTAGTACGTCCTGTTTCCTCAGTGATGTTTGCCTTTTTAAAATAGGGTTTTACTCTAAAGAATAATTCGTGTGGTGAAATTTAAGGAAGTGTTATAGTCGAGTTGGAAAATGGCTTTTGGTTGGAAGAAGCTATCAAGAAGCGTGGGATTTCATCTCTCTGAGATAAGCACTTCTCCAAAGATCAACACCAGAAAGGCCAAAGCGAGCACCATGGCATCATTGGGACTCACTGTGCTCCTACCGGCCAGAGCACAGCTGCTCCATGGAACTGGAAGCTAGTCAGCCTGAACGTTTTAGTGAGATCATTGCTGTGCGAGTGTTCATTATGTAACAGATACAGCATTGGAGTTACATTAGCCCGTCCCAGTTCTCTACCTACCACTTACTGAATAGCTTCTGTGAGTTCTGCACAAAATCTAGGTGCTTTTCCTACCCAGTTTAATCTCTACAGCTAGATCTTTTCATCGCTGTTTTAGAGATAAAAGAATCTGAGAGTATTCCCCTAGTCACATCACTGATTGAGTATGGGCTCATGACCAAGCCAGATCTAGGTCAGCAAGATTTAATTCTCAGACTTGTTAAAACTAAATAGAAAGGAGAAGCTCCTTTTCCACTGAATGTGTAGCTGGGAAAATGGAGTCTTGAGCCTCTGGGGCTCCTATGTTCCAAGAACCAATTTTAGTGTAATGGCAAACAGAGAAGATAAGAAGTGAAAAGAGATAAGAGACAAGATCCTACTTGTATTTTATTAGCCTCTTATCCAGTCAGGCCTACAAAAAGATATATTCCTATTAGCTGCCATTGAATTGGATCTCTGACTCATGATAGACAAATGCCTAGTGGAACAAACTGCTGCCTGATCCAGTGATACCCTCACCATCAGTTGCAGATTGGTTTGTAGGATTTTGGTAATTAGATCCCCACACCTTTTCCCCTAGACTACCCTAATCTAGAAGGTTCATTGAAACTTGCTTAGCATCAAAGCAAGCAGCTAGCCTCCACCGGGTGTGGAGTATATTGGCCAAGACTTGAAACCTAGGTCTCCTTAAGGACTTTGAGAATATTACCACTGAACTACCAGTATCTCTTCAAGAAGAGCGAGCAACAGCCATTTCACATTCCGACCAAGCTTCCCTCCCTGCTTCCCAGACCATGAAGAACCTGTGGAGCTTGTAAAACCAAATGGCTGCTAACGATTTGGAGTCTGGTGACGACTTGTAGGTCTCTCTTACACACATACACATGAGAGAGAGAGAGAGAGAGATTTTGAGTGATGCCAGGAGGAAGGAGTGTGTTCAGAACAGTTGAACAATCCTTTTTTTCTACATCGACGCTGGGCCTATATTCTGAAATGGTCACTGCATGCCTTTTTTGTGAACTGTTTACATGTCTGACTTCTTGTTTGGATTTTACTTGGTGATTTGATATGAATTTTTAATGTGAAAGCACTTAGCATTAGGAGTTTGACATTTTGTCTGACCTTAATCACCAGGAGGATCATGAGAGGTTTATTCAGTGGGAAGAGAACTGTTACAGCTCTGACAGAAATGATGGGAAATAAGTAAACAGCCTTTTAAATCTTCACCAGAAATCAATAGGGTTTAAAGATGATGGACGTTGGTGTTTTTTGCTGCTTAAGGACTTCAACCTTTTACGGGAAAATGTCTTCTCAACATGTCAGCATATTTTTTTTTTGCCATGCACACAATGAATCACTGCTGCAAATAGAACATTCTGCATAGAACACTCTTCATCATTATTATAAGGAAGAAATTGTGTATGACTATTCATGGTAATATAGAGCCTTTTGGGGCATTTTTGTATGGGGGGGAAAAAGAGCCATTTCTCACAGTTTTGTTTTTGTGTTCTGTGTAATATTTACATGATACACTCTCTCACAAACCCAAGAATAAGTTATATATTGTTGCATCCACATTGGACTGTGGATGCTGAATTAAGGTCATTGATCTACCTCCATTTAATAGATTATGATATTGAGACCCAGGTATGCTGCGTAAGGTCATGTAATCTAGGTTTAGAACGCATAGTTGAAACTCTAGTCCATGTGCATTTGAAGCCTCCCCTTTTATCATGTTCCTGACCTCATCTCCAAGGACAATCACTCAGTGGGTGTTCTCACCTTTGATTCTTTTTCTTCAGTAATGGTATCTTGTTTTCTCCTTCCTCTTTCCCCCCAATCAGTAAAACTGACTTCAGTGACAGATCTTCATATCATTTAATAACAGAAGATAGAAATACATCATGGTCATTGAATAAAGGGATATGAGTTGAAGACTGCTTTCCAATTGATACTCGGCAGCTTTGTTTTTCCATGAATGATTTATGAGATATTAGATTGATACAGCATTTAGCAGTGTATTCACAGTCAGCTGCAATGTAATGCAAGTGTTCAAACATTAACCCAACATGTCATGAAGTATCCTTTGTTTCAAGGGTAAAAATCCATGGCACTACGGATTCACTGTCAAAACATTTCTAGTCTAAATATTTGAAATTTCACAGCCTTGATCTACTTCAAAACAGTTGACTCTCCATGAGTTAATCTGATTTGTGCATATCGCAATGCAGCTGTTACCATGAGTAAATTAGGGTAATTATTTCTTATTTGGAAATTACTTTTCTACTTAAAACTGAGCATACCAACGCTTGTTTTATGATAGTAATCATGGAAGAGAGATTACAAATAAGTTTTCATTGAATCTCTGATTCAGTTCAATTTTTGATATAAGGGCACATTTCTATGATTATCTAATAGGAATTTTTCAAATGAAAAATTTGAATATCTTTCTACTAACGTCCCATAATTCGTTTGCTATTGTTGTAAGGTGGTATCGAGTCAGTTCTGACTCACAGTGGCCCTATATACAACAGAGCCATATTCAGAATTACTCTTGTGTTAGAGTGTATTGTGAAAGCCACTTGTCAGCCTGGCTTATGAAGGGCATGCTTCTTTTTTCACTGCCCCTCTACTTTACCACGCACGATGTCCGCCAGGCACTGATCTCTCCGATAACATGTCCAAGCTCCTTGAAACAAAGTCTTACCAACCTAAACTCTAAGGAGCATTCTGGCTGTGCTTCATCCAAGGCAGATCCATTGATTCTTTTGGCAGTCCATGGTGCTTTAAGTGTTCTTCTCTAGCACGATAATTCAGTTGCTTCCATTCTTCAGTCTTTCTTACCCATTGTCCAACTTTCAGACACATAGGAGGCAACTGAGGATACCCTGACTTGGGTCAAGCACACCTTAGTGTTTACAGAATATCCTTGCTTGTTAATACTCCTAAGAGGTCTTGTGCAGCAGATTTTCCCAATGCAACCTGCCTTTTGATCTCTTGACTGCTTCTCCCATGAGCAAGATGAAATCCGTGGAAATTTTAACCTTTTATCCATTTATCATGCTGTTACCTGTTGGTCCAGTTGTGAGGAAAGTGGTCTTCTCTTCATTGAATTGTGATCCACACTAAATGCTGAAGTTCTTGATCTTCATCAACAGTGCTTCAAGCCCTCTTTACTTTCAGCAAGCAACGTTGTGTCAGCTGTATATCCCAAGTTGTTAATAAACCTTCTTCCAGTCTTAATTCCGTGTTCTTCAGGTAACTTAGCTTTTCTGATTATTTTCTCAGCATAGAGACTGAATAAGTAAGTATGGTGAGAAGATACAACCTTTCTGGATTTTAAACCATGCAGTCTTTCCATGTTCCATTTGCACAGCTGCCTCTTGATCCTTGTAAAGGTTCTGCATGAGCCAGTTAAGTGTTCTGGAATTCCCATTTTTCTCAAGGTTACCCAAGTTTGTTTTGATCCACACAGTCAAATGTCTTAGCATATTCAATAAAACACAAGTTAACATCCTTCTGGTATTGTCTCCTTTCAGCCAAGATCCACCTGACATCAGCAGTGATATTACTTGTTCCATATCCTCGTCTAACGCCAGTCTGAACTTCTGGCAGCTTCTTGTCAGTGTACTGCGGCAACAGTTGTTGCATGATCTTCAGCAAAATTTTACTTGAATGTGGTGTTCATGATAGCATTCTATAGTTTGAGCATTCTGTTGCTATAAATTGTTTGGAATGGGTACAAAGAGGGATCTTTTCCAATCAGTTGGCCAAGTTGGCATCTTCAAAATCTCCTAGCTTAGACTAGTGAGTGCTTGCAGTACTTCATCAAGATGTTGAGACATTTCAATTGATAGTTCATCAATTTCTGGAGTCCTGTTTTTCACTGCTTTCAGGGCAGCTTGAGTCACTTCCTACAGTTATAATCACTTTATAAAGCTTTGGGGGGTTAGAATATGATTCAAAGGATCCTTTGTGCCACACATTTGTTTTTAATAAATCATTGTATTGGGGGCTCATACAACTCCTATCACGATCAGTACGTATGTCAATTGTATACAGACCACATTTTTACATTTGTTACCATCATCATTCTTGAAATATCCTCCTCCTACCTAGGCCCCTGGTACCAGCTCCCCATATTTCTCCTTCCTCCCCACTAGCTCTCCCCCATGAACCCTTAACAATTTACAAATTGTCATTATTTTGTCATCGTACACTGTCCGATGTGTTTCTTCACCCACTTCCTGGTTGTCTGTACCCGAGAGAATAGGTGATGTGTAGATCCCTACAATAGGTTCCCCCTTTCTACACCACCTTCCCTCCACCCTCCTGGTATCACCACTCTAGCCCTCTTGTCCTGAAAGGATCATCTGGCCTGAATTACCCGTTTTCGGCTCCAGTGTACATCCCCCTGGTTTAGCTAGATTTGTAAGGTAGAATTGGGATCATGATAGTGGGTGGGAGGAAGCATTTAAGAACTAGAGGAAAGTTTGATATTTCATTGTTGCCACACTGTACCTTAAATGGCTCATCTCTTCCCTGTAACCCTTCTGTAAGAGGATGTCACTTCATCTATTGATGGGCTTTGGGCCCCCAATCTGTACTCCCCCACATTTATAATGATAAAATGTTTACTTCATTGATGTCTGATATCTGAGCCCTTCGACACCTCGTGGTCACACAAACTGATGTGCTTCTTCCATGTGGGCTTTGTTGCTGCTGAGCTAGGTGGCCGCTTGTTTATTTTCAAGTCTTTAAAATGCCAGATGCTACATCTTTTGATAGCCAGGCACCATCAGCTTTCTTCATCACTTTTGCTAATGCAGACATTTTTCTTCAATGATTGTGTCAGGAAGGTGAGATTATGGAATGCCAATTTAATAGAACAAAATGTTCTTACATTGAGGAAGTCCTTGAGTATGCCACACCTTTTTAATAGGAAAACAATATTAAAAATATTTTTTTCTGTAGTGTTTTTAGATGTTCTGAAACCACACTCAATAGTGTTGAGCCAAGTGCAACTTATGGCCACCCTGTAGAACAGAATCAAAGTGCTCCCTAAGTTTGCCAAGCCTGTAAGTCTTTAAGGAAGGTGAATTCCACTTCTTACTCCCACAGAATGGCTCTTGGGTTCAAACCACCAGCCTCTCCATTAGCAGTTAAGCACTTAACTGCAGGGCCACAGGTCTGTCTCTTCTTCTACCATCTACCGGTGACTTTCTTTGAATTCATAATACTTTATTGCTTACCTGAAGTAGATTGACTTACCTTTATTTCTTTTATAGAAAAAAAACAAAAAGTATTGTTACTCAGGCATTTATATCTTAAATAAGAATAACTTTCTTAGTGCCCTAGGAACCTAAAGTTTTCAAGTATATGATCAATTCTTTTTTGAAGGATAGAGTAAAAAATCAATCTGATTGAATAATTAACTACTGAACTTACAGAAAATTTGGATTTGTGATAAGTTGATGATTGCTTGGAAAGTCTCATTGTCCTGCAGGCTGTAAGGAATGCATGCCTCAAAGCTCAAAGTGAGCTCATTTCCCCTTTGCTCAACATTCACACTTATTTGGGAACCTCCAAAAAGAGTAATCTAGAACTCACAAGCCTGGGTTCCAGTCTGATTCTTCCCTAATTTGCTGTATAACCTTGGAAAGTCACATACTAATTTGAGGCCCCAATGGGATTTGGGGTTTTTTTTTCTGTGTGTGTGTGTTTATTACAGCTCTTATCACAATCCATACACATATCCATTGTGTCAAACTCATCTATACATACGTTGTCATCTTTTTTGTTGTTGTTGTCATCTTTTTCAAAACATTTTTTCCTACTTGAGCCCTTCATATCACCTCATTTTCCCCTCCCCCAATCCCCTTGATAATTAAAAATAATTTTTTTTTGTCTTACACCAACTGCTGTCTCCTTTCACCTGGAAGGGAGGCCATATGTCAATTATTATGATTGGTTCCCCCTTACTCCACCCCCCTTCCCTTGCCCTCCTACTATGGCTGCTCCCCTTATTGCTCCTGAGGGTTTATCTGTTCTGGATTCCTTTTGTTGCAAGCGCTTATCTGTACCAGTATACATATTCTGGCCTAGTCAGTGTTGTAAGATAGAATTGGGGTCATGATAGTTGGGGGGGGGGGGGTGGCATTAAAGAACTACAGTGGGGCTTAGCCCTGGTGGAGTAGTGCTTGTGTGCAGGACTGCGGCCCACTGGGCTGGCTGTTCAAATCCAGCAGCAGCTCTCCAGGAGCAAGGCTGGGCCACCTACTCCCACCAGAGGGCAGTGATGCCCCCAAAAAACAAAACAAAAAAAAACTACAGTGGTTGTTCTCAACCTTCCTAATGCTGCAACTCTTTAATACTGTTCCTCATGTTGTGGTAACCGCCCCACACACCATAAAATTATTTTTATTGCTATTTCATAGCTATAATCTTGTTGCTGTTAGGAATTGGGTGACCCTGTAAAAGGATGTTTTACACCCCCCCCCCAAGGGGTTATGACCCACAGGTTGAGAGCTGCTGAACTAGAGGAAGGTTGTGTATTTCCTCAGTGCTATACTCCACCCAGACTGGCTTGCCTCTTCCTTACAGCCATTCTGACAGCGAGTGTCCAGTTGACTACTAATGGGCATTGGGTCTTCACTCTGCCCTCCCTCTCATTCCCATTGATAGGATTTTTTTGTTTGTTAATTTCTTTTGTTTTGGGTCTTTGATGCCTTATATCTGAGCCCATTGACACCCAATATCATCTGGGCTGGTGTGCTTCATCCATGTGGGCTTTGTTGCTTCTCAGCTAGAAGTCCGTTTGTTTATTTTCAAGCCTTTAAGACTCCAGATGCTAAACTTTTTGATAGCCAGGCACCATCAGTTTTCTTCACCACATTTGCTTATGCACCTGTTTTGTCTTCAGCAATCGTGTCAGGAAGGTGAGCCTCACAGAATGCCAGGATATTATAACAAAGTGTTCGTGCATTGACGGAGGGATTGAGTAGAGGAGACCCCTGTTTCTTGTCTGCAAAATGACACTGAGAGTAGAGTACTTCCCACATGGGATTATTGTGAAGAATCACTTAACATGCATGAAAGCTTTTGGACTCTTAGATTTATTGCTTTGTAACAATCACTTATTTACCTATCTTATTACCTGGTAATATAAATTTTTGCAATCTTAGTTTGTTATAAACCCTCAAATTTTTAAATTGCAACTTTGTGAATGTGAGCTTATTCACTAACTTTTACAGTTTCATCTTGGCTTTTATTACTAAATAAACATGCCAACTGTAAAAGCACAGTAGCTACTTGTGTTAGTTTTGGTTGATTAGAACAATGGTTGTCAACTTTCCTAATGCTGCGAACCTTTAATACAGTTCCTCATATTGTGAATCCCCAACCATAAAATTATTTTTGTTGCTACTTCATAACCGTAAGTTTGTTACTGTAATGAATCATAATGTAAATATCTGATAATGCAGAATGTATTAGACTACCCCTGTGAAAGGGTCGAAATTCATAGTTTGAGAACCACTGGACTAGAGAAACAATTCCACAGACACTCTTATGTGTATAAGAAAGAGCATTATATACAAAAACAGTTGAATATTGAAAAAAACAGCCCAGTTCAGATCAAGTCCATAAGTCTGATATTAGCCCATCTATCTGATAACAATCTATAAAGTCTTCTTCAGACTCATGAATGACAGTGAATGCAGGAAGATCATGGACCATGAGTTGAAGGTGTTGTGGATCCATTGGTGGTGTGAGCATCTCAGCACTGGCAGGCTCTCCACATGGCTCCTCTAGCTTCAGAGCGCTAGCATAGCTCCATGTGTCTTGTCGTCAGAGATGTCTTGCAGGGAGCGAGCATGTGTTCCACCTCCAAATAGCTTTTTATCTCCTTAGTGCCTCCAAATGAGGTCATAAAGCTGCAACTTGATTGACAGGCTAAACTCCAGCCCTTCACTCTTAATCCTCTCAAATTGACAGCAGATTTTGTAACTACCACATCCACACAGCCCTACAGTGGGTTCAGTTCAACTTACTTCTGTGGAACAGTTGATATACTGAAAGTCCTTCAATTCAAGAGACTGCCAGGTCCAGGGTCAAGGAAACACACAGCTGAGTCTTCCCTAAGGCAATGCAGGCAGTCCAGTCACAGGTAGCAAACGGCAGGGTGCTTGGCACTTAGTGAAGCAGACCAACATGGGTTATCAACCTCAAGCAGTGCAAGACAACGAGCTCCATCAACTAACGCAAGCTCAAGCGATGCACACACCAGCAACATGGCAAATCAGGCCTTGAAGGAACCTCAAGCAGTAGCGACAGGATCCATAGTTTGTCCCACAGATAGTGTAGCTCACAAGTTGAGGCAGAGAACTAGCGAAAGCAGTCACATGCTGGTCTGATCACCAGGGAGCGAGAGAGACGGGCGGACCTTGCCATACCATTTATCTCTTTGTCATCCTATAAAAGCTGCGGTGTTATTAATCCCACGTGTTTTTTTTTAATCCCCCAAAGATTGGAGGGGGGGGGGTGCCTCTAACAGCTCTTACAACAATCAATATATCATTAGTATCAAGCATTTTTGTATACATGTTACCATCTTCATTTCCAAATGTTTCCTACGTGAACCCTTGGTATAAGCTCCTCTTCCCCCTCTTTTTTTTAATAAATCATTTTATTGGGGGCTCATACAACTCCCTTCACGATCCATACCTAAATCAATTGTGTGCAGGCCACATTTGCACAATCCCACATGTTCTTATTGGCCAGGTTGGCCCAATAAACCTACCTATCACTCTACCCAACATGATAGGAAATACACATTAACCAAATGAAGAGAAAGCTTTTCCATATAGTGTTTCATTTAGTCCAGATTCTTTCCTTTTGAGTGCTTTACTTTTATAATCTTGTTACATATCAAAGTAAATTTTCTGCTGTTTTATAATGAATACTATGTGGGGTTTTTTGAAGTAATTTTTTTCTGATATGGTTCCATCTATCAACATGTTTTAGGGACCAGAAATCCTTCTAAAGGGCTTGTTTGAATTTGTTACACCTCAATGGGAAAATACTGTTTAGTACCTGAAAATTGCAGCCAAATAATTTTGTCCCCAAATCTCTTATTTAATGCTATGTATGTGTTCATTATTATGCTTTTGTTGGTTCCACCTATTTTTTTGTAGCAACACTTAAATGTCTTATTTTCTATTAAAATCTAAAATTGAGTACACCTACTCCTCATTGAGCACAGTGGTTAGGCTCCAAAAACCAAGTGACAAATAGCATTGTGCAAAAAATGGACAATGATTACTTGGATCACAAAATGATTAATAACTCTCACTCATAAAGGAGAATGATAACCCAACGTAGCTGATACAACCATAATTATAACAACCGTTGTTGATCTTGCCCCTTTCTTTGTGTCCATTACTGGAAGTCATACAGCTTTCATAGGGAAGATAGACTTTTTGCTATTGCTTTAAGTGTGAAATGTTGGATAGAGAGATACTCTATAAATTAGGAGAAGTCACATTTTATTCTTGAGCTATTTAAAATATTTTCTACACATTGTGAGATGAACTAATAAGTGATCAGTTTGTACCAAAGGTGAAGTTATTTAAATTATTGTTTTCTCTTTAGAGCTACATATGCTTTCTTTGACATGTCTCTCATTACCAGGGTCTTACTTAGTTTTGAAAAGAATTCTTCGTCACCTCTGATCTCTGGACCTTAAACTTGGCAGTAAGTGGACTCCCAATAATGTATTATTACATTTAAGACCTAAAAATACATGGCCAAGTTGACTAAACAGACAACTTCTTTTATGATGATTCTTAAAATGAGGTTGTTGCTAGTTTGTATGGTCTGTAATGTCATACTCATATCTCTATAATAAACATTTCCCTTTGATACTACTGTCAACACAATAAACTGAAATAAAAGAGAGATACTGAGACTTCTCTCCAACCATTAGGACAAGAAAGGTATTATGCTATGTGGATCTGCTTCCACTTAGCTCCGTAGCCTCTTAACTGTTGAGGTCTTATTTATAAAATGATGTTTACCTGGGATTATTGCTAAGGTTTATCTAACTGGAGGAATTCTCAGGCAACAGAACTTATCAGTACCTGCTGCCTGTATTTATTTTTCCCAAGAGGCCTTTTTCAGGTCCCAATGTCATGGTTACTTTCAAATCTGGGAAACCCACTTTAATCTTGAAGCCCCGTAGCAGCCGTGCTTGAGCATCTGGTCCTACTACTGTCAGTTGTGAACGTTCTGAGAATCCCACCCGTGATCTCTCGGCCTCAAGCTGTCGTACTTAGCATTTGGTGTTCTTCCGCTCATGTATTAATGGTTCTCTACAGTGTACTCAGCTGCAGTGGAATTTTTCTGCAAACATCCTGAAACCCCCCTATATAGAATGTCTATTGATATTCTTTCTGTATCTGAATCTGTGAAAAGGCAAGTTTATTGAAGTTATCCTCCTATCTCTGCTTTCTACCACCATCTTATTATAGCTGCGCTTTAATGCCCTAAATTTATTATGAACACAGAAATGCAGTTCGTTACTGCAGTAGACGGTCAGCATGTGTTTAATATGTGGGCTTGTGCCTTATTGGCTGTAGGTGGTGAGTCAGAAACTGCTCATTTTCCCCTTCTCCCTAGTGTTTCTGAGGACTTTTGCACATAATTGATAGCTCTGTTCCATCGGAGCCTTACTGGCATGCTGGTTAGATATTGGACTCCCGACCACCAGGTTTGAAGTTCAAAATCACCAACTGCTTCTCAGGAGAGAGACAGAACTCTCCGCTCCCTCAAACAGTTAGAGCCTCAGAAACTCACAGGAGCACTTAGTTCTGCTACCCGCGAGAGCGATGGCAAGTGAGTGTTTTAGGGGAGAGTGTTCCATGAACTGGTAATTACCCAAAAAATCACATATATGGTGAAATGTTAATGAAACGGGTGGATTGTTAATGAAAATAACCATTGTTTGTATCTATATTGATCTTTCTCTATAAAGAAGAAGTATAAAAACCCAGTTGTATATGATAGCTTTTGTAAGAGGAGAGCCTCCTGAAAAGCTCCTGCCAATTCAGTTGTCTTTGTCTATAGTGTTTTCAGGTACCCAGCACAAGTACAGTTGTAATTGTTGCTGTGGTTTTCCTGAACCATAAACAGTCCTATTTATTTCTAAATGCCTGTGGAACTGTATTGGCTATTTTCTGTTAGGTTTTATTTAGTCAAGCAATATGATCAGATTAAGCCTGCATGTGTTCACCCTTATCTACTTGTAGCAGTGATCCTCTGTCTGCATCAGTCTAATTTAGTGCTTTGGGCAGTGAAGTAATGCAGACTCAATCAAAGCTGGACCTGAGCCAAGGAGATGAATTGGAAAGTTCCCTGGCTTTGAAACAGATAGACCTGCATCCCCATTAATTGAGGCAACATATAATCACTAAATGCATGGTGCCTATTCCATAAGTAGGAGCTAATGCTATTTTATTTTTTAAAGTACACTGATAAAAATAATTAGTTATGAGAAACTTTCATCAAAGAGTTGAAGTCTATGGTCTTAAAGGCATGTCAACATGCAAATCAAACTCATTGTCTTAATCATCTTTATAAATGATCTATACATTTCAGGTGAATTTGCACCTGTGTAATTTCGTCCACTATTCCTTTGTACCTTAGAAATGGATTCGTTGATCCTCCATAGACACTTTCGAGGCATCAGAGAGCAGATTCTTCGGGCTCTAAACTTTCTATTGTTCTTACCTACTCTAACCAGACTCCTTCTGACAGTTCAGAACCATGTTTTCATCACTTCAGGGATGTAGAGGAAGTTTGTTATCTGGTAATGGTAGATGGTGTAATCTGGCGCGTGGTAATTATCTCTAGTTTAGCCAAACGACTGATGAAGTTTATTTTAGCAAGTGTTGCTCTGATTCTCTTACCTGCTCTATTCATATTGGCAACTTTGCTTCTGTTTTGTTTTTCCCTGTGCTAATTCCATTTAATTTTATTTTCCCTTGCTGGAATCTCTTACCCCTTAATGAGGTCAGCAGTGTGAATTTCAAATCCATGCTCACACAGTAGTTCATAATGTCAGACAAGTTTGTTCTTTTGTCCCATGCATCTTTCTCCTCTGCTCACCTGTTGTGATTCCTTTCATCGTTTTTCATGGTTGATGAGGCGGTGACAGTATTGGCCAGGAAGAGAAAGGGGCGATAGGGTCTGGAAGACTGTGTGACTCTTTTTGTAGCTATGACCTTTGATTTTAACTTTGCTCGTATTTTCCTGGCTACTGTCAAGAAATTTAAAAAGAACACAGAGTCGTTCCCGTATAGTGCTCTGTCTGCCACCTACCACAGGAAGTCCACACACGCATGGAAAACCAGTAGAATTTTAGTTGGTCCAATGACCTTTGTCAGTTATAAGCTTCCGGAGCCTCATTTTTCTCCAGTACCGAGTAGACTTTCCCTTCCCCTGTCTTTTCCCTTTCCGTGGATTGTGTGTGGATCAGCCAGCATAATTTGAAATGCATGCAATGACTTGTAAAGTACTAGTGACCGTTAATCTTTACAAGAACGAGGGTGTAAGTGTTGATTGAAGACCAGCAAAGCTCTAGCATGGTGGCGTTGTTATTGGTGAGAGGCGCTGTGGTGGGACAATTAGTTTTGCATTGGGCTGCTAACCCAATGTTTAAAACCACCAGCAGATCTTGGGGGAAAGATGAGGCTTTCTCCTCTCTAAAGGTTTCCAGCCTTGGAAGCCCATAGGGGCAGTTTTACTCTGTCCTGTACTGTGTCTGTGAGTCAGAGTCCACTCCATAGCAGTGGGAGGGATTTCATTGGCCAACACACATGTTGGTGCTCAAAGGTTAGTCTTCCTTCTGGGTAAATGACACCAGTTTTCCTCTATCAGCTGTAGTTTTTGGAGATTTGTTGTTGTTGTTGTTGGGTGCCATTCCATTAGCTCCTACCCGTAGCAACACTCTGTCCAACAGAACAAAGCACTACACAGCCCTGGGCCATCCCCACAGTTATTCCCATACCCGAGCCCATTGATGCAGCCACTGTGTCAGTCCATCTCATTGAAGACCATCCTCTTTTTCACGGCCCCTACGCTTTTGCCAGACATTTTCTTCCTCTCCAGGGACTGACCTCTCCTGATAATATGTCCACAGTATGTAAGACAAACTCTTGCCATCCATACCTCTAGATTGGGTTTCTCCTTTTAGTAGTCCACGGTACTTTCCTGTAATACCTCTTCACCATAATTCAAATGTATCTATTCTTCTACACTTTTCCTTATTCAATGAGATGCATTGCATATGCCATCTACCACTCTTCATTCTGCTCACTCATAAAAAATATCAGGATCTTGTAATGTAGTGGTATCTCTCCTAAGATACTGAGATAAAGGAAGTGCCTTGTGTTGTACTAAATCATTAGGTCCATTTGTACTTCCCATAGTGTGTCCTTTGATCCAAAGATAACATGAACTTGGAACGCAGCAGCCGGCAGTTTCAATTTGTTATCTTAGAAAGGGGCCAGCACTAAGAGCTGCTGTACAATCAGTAAGGAGCCTCGATGGCGTAGTGAGTTAGCTGTTTGACTACTAACCACACATTCAACTATTCAAGCCAGCCCCACGCGCCAGGGGAAAGATGAGGCTTTCTGCTACAAGAAAGAGTCATAGCCTCCAACAGCCACGGAGCAA
Organism: Nesogale talazaci; assembly: GCA_004026705.1. Lineage (NCBI taxonomy): Eukaryota > Metazoa > Chordata > Mammalia > Afrosoricida > Tenrecidae > Nesogale > Nesogale talazaci. The sequence continues at coordinate 22,657 of PVJH01004136.1, read as the reverse complement.
GGCCCACCCTGCCCTCAGGGTCACTCACAGCCACAGTCAACCAACTAGTAGTGAGTTTCGTACAATCGACAGATGTAAATGTTCTAAAACCCACCATGGTCTGTCGAGCTCATACTCCTTTATTAAAATAGTCCAGTCTCACCTATGCACAGAAACTTCTAAAAGAAAAGCTAGAATTTTTCTACTAAAGAAGCTTGAAGTCAACTGCATCTCTGAAACATTGATTGCTATATATTAAACGATGTTTTAAAATGTTTACTGCCTAATTTGAAAAATAGAAATTTAGATCTTCACTGTACTGATGTAAATTGCCATTAAGTTATTCTTACATTTTGGACACTAAATTGCCCTAGCACCTTCCCCATATGTGCCTCTTCCATTTTCCTTCCTGTTTCCCACTCTTCACAAGCTGTGTTCTCGCTATGCAGTATCCAGCTCTTAGTCTGTCTGTGCTGCACAGCCTCTCATACCTAAAAGACGATCCAGCTGACATCGACTCTGTTATAACTCTAGTGACGCTGTAGACCTGAGAAGAACTGCCCCTTTGGGTTTCCAAATCTTTAAACCCTTAAAAAGCTGCAGAGTGCCTGGAGGGTTCACAACACTGACCTTACGACTGGCAACTCACTGTTGAACCAACGAATCGCCATGTGCTCATAGACAGCGTCCCGTGGAATTCCCTTAATCCTTAAATCTTTTTCAAATTATTTCTTACCATTGTTAGATTATCCTTAATTTTTGTGGGTCTGAAGTTTTTCATATTTAAAACTAGGATGAATTAATAAACTAGTGTAACTCAATATAAGAAAATATTAAGTTGCTAAAATACCATATTTAAAACACTAGAGCTCATGCTCCCTGTCCAATGCAGTTTTCTGTATCAGCACCCAAAATAACCCCAGGAACAGGCTTGAAAACCAAGACCCCAAGAAAAAAAATACTGGCATAAGGTGTGAAGTGAAAATTCACTAGGGGAGAAAAAAAAATCTATGTAAGAATGTTGAACTACTTTGCTACATGGACAGTCAATATTTGGGATGACAAATGCTCGTAGGTAGAATGATGTACGCAATCAGACCGTGCTGGACAGACAGTTGGTTTTTCAGAGATTCAGGATATGTAATAGACCTGGAGGGGTATTTTGTATGAGGAGTTGAAATCTTAAGAGCAGGATATAAAGCAATAATAAATTGCACATTAACTCCATTTGTAAATACTTACCGCAATTTACAGAGAAAGAATAATGTCATCAGGAGACAGCCTGAATTTTGCATCACTAAAGAAGGAGTTAAATTCATATCAATATTTTTGGAGATCAGTATATACTTTAAAATCTTCTGCACTATCAAAAAGTTGTATATCCGTGGGGGATACGAGGGTGTTTATGAACTATTTCTGGCATCCCACTGAAGAGGATGATGTGTTGGAACGTTTGGAAATTCACATAAGGACTTACTATCATTTTTGAGTAGTTATCTGATTTTGCAATTTTGTGCTTTATAAATGGCTCAATTATTATCCTCTGCCTTGAGAATCTTGAAGAAATATCCTTTAGTGGTTTTCGGTTTTTGGTTTGTTTGTTTTTTTTGTTTTTTGTTTTTTGGCATCACTGCTCTCTGGTGGTGGGAGTAGGAGACGCAGCCTTTGCTCTTGGGGAGCCACTGCTGGAATTGAAACTCCATCCCTGTGGGCCACAGTCCTGTGCACAACCACTACGCCACTGGGGCTCAGCCCACCCTTTAGTGTTTTGTTTTGATTTTAAATCCTCAAATTGTTCCACGACATAAATAAAGGCAATAGGAGGAAGCAATCCGAATCCTATTCGAAACCAAACGTGGTGCTGTGGAGCCTCGCCTCACTCCGTGCTCAGCCGCCGTGGGTCACAGACAATGCAGGAAATCAGTCAAGAGGAAAGCTCCCACAGAGGGAAGTGAGGTGGCCCTCAAAAGCAAAGCAATACTGCAAAGTAATGACAGAGGGTGCGTTTGTGTAAGTGGGCCATCTGTCCGAAATCAAAGATTAATAAGTTTTGTTTCTTGGCATTTTAAAAACTTTTGGAAAGATTTAGTTTCTGTTTCTAATTTTTCCTTCCATTTTAAATCCCTGAATAGCAAAGGCCTGCATGCATTTCTTAGAACCCTCATTTGCCCATTAGCCTGATACTGAAACCAGAGTTCTTTGCAGAAGAACAATCTGAGGCTAAGGGGGATTGTTGAGAAGAAAAAAATAGTGTGGTTAAGATTCCTGATATAAAAACTGCATTTCTCTGCATTTTCTCTGTTAGGCAGTCACCTTTACTATTACCCTTTTGACCTTCTGTTGAAGTGAGTGAGCAAACGGGGGGCATTTCTAATGTGGTCAGCAGAGAAAAGGGTTGGTCTACACTTCTGAAGAGTGAAGGAATCATGTGCTGAGTACCTGTTGCAGACTGCAGGCGAAAGATGAGGCTGCCTCAAATCAACTCTATAGTAGTAGGTATCTGTTTTGTTCTGCGTCATCAGCCGCATACTGGTGACATGATCACTATTCTTTAAGAATCCTTTGTTCAGTGATGAGACAGACACATCACAATTTGGTATACCATGTGATGACTGAGGGAAGCGCAGGATGAGACAGCCTTCAGAGCAGCTGCAAGCTTGAGTTGACGCGGACAGCTGGGGAAAGACTCATGCTCGGGACTTCTTGGTGGTCATCCCTCCTCTGAACTTTGAGGGCCAGAGAGTAATTGACCAGAGAAGGTAGGGGAGACAAGGTTTCCAACCCATTGGGGGAATTGTAAGATGGAGAGTAAAGATGAAAATCTTATCAATGTGTGGATTGTGATAAGAGATGTAAGAGCCCCCAATAAAAGTATTTAAAAAAAGAATGAGATTGCTCAAGCTATGCCTGTGTCCTTAAGGTGCTCTGCTGACATAGTGGCTTAAACTTGGGACTGCTCATCACAGACTGGCTTATTCAAACCCACCATGGAATAAAGCTGAAGCTGTCTGCTCCGTTAAAGTTTTATAGCCCCAGAAGCCCACAAAGACAGTTCTAGTCTGTCTTGTAAGGTGGAGATGAGTGAGAATCAACTCCATGGATGTTAATTCAGTGGAGATCATGTCCGTTTTGCATGAGAGCATGTCAACTGAAGGGTCTGTGATGTCAAAGGACTAGTTAGGTCAGAGAGGGGAGATGACAGTGAAACACAGTCTGCTGTTTGCTGTTTTCGATGGAGTTGATCCATAAAAATGGTAGAGTCTAACAATACATGTGGGTGGATTTGGTTTTATGGTTTGTCCATTGTCATTTGAAAAGTATTTTCAAAATACCATGACTATTCAGTAAAATGACATGTGGAGATTTTCTTAAAGGTATCCAGGTGAATTTGCTTGAAATATCCCGACAGAAGTTTCTAAATGTTAGCAGTGAGAGTGAATAGATGATAAAAAAGATTGTCGAAATAATTGAAAATCATTAAAACTTTTTGTCTTCAAAACAAGCAGTCATCCAAATAAGGAATCAGTTAAATCCACATGAAGAAGCAAACCAAAGATTATAAATAATAAAATCCAAACCTGGAGGGGGGAGGATAGGGTACTAGAGGGTAAATTCTAAGCACTTAGTTTTCAGAACACTCTGGCTGATAGTGAAAGCCCAAAATCCATTTGTAGGGTTCCCACTCGGATTGAGTCGCTAGTGACTCCCCACCTGCTCTAGTCTAGGAACGTGAGTAGCTTTAATGTCAGACGGAGAGCATTGTCAAATAGATTTTAGTAGCTGTAGTTAGGCTAGAAGGTTACGCCTTGTCATTTGATCTCCCTTTTGAACCACTATAATTTTATTCTAGGCTTTTAAATATTTTCTGGTTTCTTTTCTATGGAAATTTCTTGTATATGGTCATTATTTGCTGGGTCCCTTTTTATGTATTTTGCCTTTGTTTTATATGTTTTTCAGTACCTAAGAATGCAGCAACTGAGCACATGCAAGGAGAGGTAGGGGGGAAATGGGAGCCAACCCCTCTCCGTTGAGTACAAGAAATCTAAGATTTATTGTGGTGATGATTATATAACCATTCTTTTTATGATTGAACTATTGAATTGTGTTATTTGCTAATTATGTATCAATTAAACTATTGAAAAACACACAACAATGTCTTGGTGCTGCTATAAAGAGTACCACAAGTGGATGACGCTAACGAACAGATGTAGTCTATCACAATTTAGGAGGTTAGGAGTTGGACTTCAGGGCACTTGCTGTGGGATGACATTTTTTCTCTCTCTGTATTTGCTGGGGGTGTGGGGGGTAAGTCCTTGTTTCAACAATTTGTGGGCTTAACATCCCTTGGAGATGTCGATGTGACGAACCATCAGTCTTCTTGGTGCAGGAATCTGGAGTCCAAAGGACCCCCTCACAGCTCTTCTTTCTTGGTGGTAGTGAGGCCCTTTCATCCTTCTCTTTCCTTTTATATCTTACAAGATAAACAGTGATGCAGGTCACAGCCAGGGAAAGTTGCCTTCTTGCAGATCAGGGGTGTAACCTGTGCAAGGGGGTTGCTTCCCACCTTCCTTAATCCCCTTAAAGCTGATTGAAGCAGATCACATCACTGGGGCTCAGTGATTATATCACTGCCCAACCATATCTTTATATGACAGCCACAACCACTAGGAATCATGGCCTGGCCAAGTTGATGCATACTCAATCCATGACAAAAATTTGGGGGGCACGTTCAAATATTCTCATTTTGATTGTATGTGTTTGAACATTTCCCTGATTAAAAATAATAATAATAATAATAATAATAATAAAAGTTCAGTGCAGTTCTTATGAGTAGCAGCAATGGTTGGAAACCTCTGCCTGTGAGAATTAGTGTGCTTAGTTTAGGGATGAAGAAACTGAGACTCAGAAAGGCTGTGATTGGTTAAAAAGCCACAGAGGTAGTTAAGAACACAGCCATTAGATTGTCAGCCTTATAATCCATTGCTCATGTGGTTCTGTTTCTTTCTGTTCTGTTTCTTTATTGCCTGCCATCAGTGGAGTAATTCCGTTGCCATTTTTTTGTTACATGATGTATTCAGAAGCTATGCTATATTAAAAAGCTTAACCCTTACTATTATTTCAGAGAATCTCCTGCTCCTTGTTTCTATTCAGACTGGCATTGAATGTTGGATGCAAGAGATGAGGCTTCTTAATTCAATTGTGTTTGTGAGGAGCCCCTGGTGACGGATACAATTTTGTGCTATGCTATTGGTCAGAAAGTTGGTGATTCTAGCCTGCTCTGTGGTACCAGGCAAGACAGACCTGCTGTTCTGCCTCTGAAAGCCTTGAAAACAAACCCCCGGAGCAGTTCTGCTCTGCATCTGTGGGGGCCCCCTCAAGTTGAAATCGACTGGTGGGCAATTAACAACAGCAGATGCTCATAATTCAGCCTGCCATTTTTCTTTTTCTGGCTTCCTGGCCTCTAAACAAGGAGGGGGGCAGTGCAAGTATCCCTCAGAAAGAAAAGATACTGATACAGTTCTAGTGGCCTGTGCACTGGGGCAGTCGTCCACATGCAAATTAAAGATTTTGGTGACAAATGATAACTCTCACCATGACTCTCCTCTCCTAACTTTCCTGGGTATTGTTAATTCATAACATTGTTTGAATTGACTTGCCATTATTGATTTTTGTATTCATTAGAATGAAAAGGGGAGTCTTTCCTTTGCATGGGAAATATGGCTATCAGACGCTTCCTCACAGAATAAAAGGACCTGACGGGATATAAACTGTGAGAATGACAGTTAAATTGACATGGTGAAGCTTAATGCTTACTTGCTCCATTGATGTTGGAGGCCCCAATCACTTGTCAGTATATGCCCCTATAATACCTGCAGTACATCTTCATTAAAAAGGCATATAGCAATCAGTTTCAGGTTTCCGGATAAGCCTGTGGCCAGGCCATAATTAACCTTTTGAACCTGGAATTTAACAGAATGCACTATTGGTTTAAGTTATCAATTATGGTCAGAGTCAATTGATACTTACTCAAAGAAGACTTCTTGGTGATGGATATTATAATTTACTCATCTTCTTATTGTGTGACTCAAAAGTAAAATAGCTACAGCAAAGTATTCCGGCTCTCCCTCTGTGCAGAGAAAATTTTATAAGTAAGTTGCCATGACAAACAGGTTTTTGTTTTTGTCTCATTTTTTAAAATTATTATCAATTGCAAAGTGTGAAGCAGTACATTAGTTACTAGGGGGACTTCTCGAAAAAGATATATCAAATTGTAATAGAAAAGACTCATATATCACATATGAACAAACTCCAAGCATAAATTTAAAAGATTGAAGTTCAGGGAACATTCTGTAGTTGTTAAATTTTTTGCATGCTACAGTTCTTTTTCTTTATCGTATTTCACTCAAATCAGTTAGTATTATCAGAAAAATTCCTGAGACTATTTCATTTATTGGGGGAAAAAAATCACAGAATGTGTATTAACCAAGTAAAACTGAAAATTCTAATTGCCATCCTAATTGAATTGAATGTTGATATTTTAATGCCTTTCAAGTTACTACAACTAAAAGGTAACTGTTCAAATTAAGAAATTATTATATTTCTCTTTATTATGTTATCCTTATTCTTGAAATAATTTTCTATTGCATTTAAATAATGTGTTTGTATATTTTTTAAAAAAACAATCACTTAGATGCTTGTCGATCCTGATCTTGTTTCTTTTTAGTTAAGATCATTTTATTGGGCTGAACCCCGGTGGTGTAAGTGGTTGAGACAACCTATGGGCTTGGCGGTTCAAATCCAGCGGCGGCTCTCAGGAGTGGCCCTGGGTAGCGCCCGCGACCACCAGAGGCAGTGATGCTCACACACAAAAAAATCATTTTATTGAGGGCTCTTACAACAATCCATACATCAGTTGTATGAAGCATATAAATACAAAGTGAAACTACAAAGTCTAAAAGTAACTACATTACAGTTTCATAATTTATAGAGTGTGGACAAAAGAAGGTATGAAGATGTTCATTGTAGTATCTTTATAATAGTGAGAAATTGAAAACTGCATAAATGTCTAATACTAAGGCATTGGTTCAATTCATTACGTAGATGACAGGACAGAAATTTCTGTAATCCAGACAAATAGTTCGTTTGTTAGAAAAGTTCTAAAATAGGGTATAAATGTACAGATTCAGAGATAAAGATTAGTTCTTAGGGAGAAAAAAGATTGAAAAGTACCTTTTAAAAAAAAAAAGAAAGAAAGAAAAAGACTAGAAGGCCGTTCACTCAAATGTGAACAATGCTCGCCCTCAGGTTGTAGTAGTATATGGTTTTCTTCAATGTTATTTCTACTTGCTTGTAAGTTATATCATCGAAAAATACTAAGGACAAGTACTGCGTGCTGCAGAAGCACCCCCACCAAAAGAGCTTGGGAGGATCTCACAAAGCCATTGCACCAAAAGGAATCGGTGATCTTCCAGCGGTGTCGATCAATAACATGAACTGATGATATAGTAGGAAAGAATCCAAGATGCACTGAAGGTATTGATGAAAAACAGGGCTCCTGGAGTCGATAGAATGGTTCTGCAAGTTGATGTAGTTCTGGAAGCACTCACACACCTGGCCAACTGACTAAAGAAGATCTGTTATTTGTATCCTTTCCAAAGAAAGGTAGACATTTTTGGAAATAATAATTAATGTCTTACCAAGTAAAATTTTGCTGAAGATAATTAAAAAACAGCTGCAGCAGAACTTAGAAACTTCCAGAAATTGAAGCCAGATGCAGAGATGGCTTAGCATCAAGGGTGTTATTGCTGTTCTTGGATGTGGTTGGAAGTAGACGATGCCATAAGACGTTTTCCTGTACAGAAGCATTTCTCTTTGTGGATCATCATAAAGTGGGGCTAACATTGTGAAGAATGTGAATTCTAGAACACTAAACTGTGTGATACAGGACCTGTGTGTGTAGACCAAGAGATAGTCATTCAAATCAAACAAGGGAACACTGCAAAGTGTCAGCTCATTAACATATACATCAGGGCAAGGTCCTCTCACCACGCTTACCCAAATAATCTGTATTACAGGTAAGTATTCTAGAAAGCTGGACTATATGAAAAAGAGCGTAGCAGCAAAATTAGAGGAAGAGGGATTGAAACATTTACTGATGAAGATGTAAGACTGCAGCCTTCAGTTTAGATTGCAACTCAACATAAAGAAAACAAAAATCCTCACAAGTGGGCCAAGAAGCTGCAGCATGATAAAGAGAAAAAATATTGAGCTTGTCAAGGATTTAATTTTACTTGGTTCCATAATCAATGCTCATGAAAACAGCAGCCAGTGAATCAAATGCTGTATTGCATTAGGCAAACTGCTGCAAAAGACCTCTTCAAAATGGTACAGAGCAAGGGTGTTACTTTGAAAGCTAGGTTCCACGCTCTAGGGCCATGTTATTTTCAGTTGCCTCATATGCGTGCAAAAGCTGAACAATAAATAAGGAATACCAGCGGTAATACACTTGAATTATAGTGTCCACAAAGAACATTGACTCTACCGCACACTGCCAGAAGAACCAACAACACTCTCTTTTGAAGTATAACCAGGATGTTCTTTGAAAGGTACTATGTTGAGGCTTGGTTTTGCTTACTTTGGGCATGTTATCAGAGGAGACCAGCCCTGGAGAGGACATCATGCTTGCTAGAGTAGAAGGTCAGGACAAACAGGATGATGATCCTCAGTGAGATGGCTTCATGCAGCAGCTACAACACTGAGCACAATCATAGCAACAGTTGTAAGGGTGGTGCAGGACTAAGCCATGGTTTCTCTCTCTCTCTCTCTCTCTCTCTCTCTCTCTCTCTCTCTCTCTCTCGGCAGTACTTCGTTCTCTTGTGCATAGGCTTGCTATGGGTCGGAACCAACTCGGAGGCGTCTAAAGACATCATTGAGTTGGAGACAACCCAGTGGTGCCTAATAATTAGAATTGTCTCCAAGTATTACTACTGTTGTCGAGTTGATTCAGTTTTGTAGAGACTCAGAACTTAAACTGAAAGAGACCCAATTGCCCGGGCCAGATTTCAACTCTCTCACTGCCTAGCTGTGTGATTTGGGACAGTTTTCTTTTTTTACTCTTTTGTGTTTCCTATCCCTTAACTGTGCAGCAGGAGTGACATGTTACATATCATAGAGGGTGATAACGCCCTGCTTTTGAGTAGTTGTCAACTCAGTAGTGACCCTGCAGGACAGGGCAGAGCTTCCCCTGTGAGGCTCTGAGACTGGAACTGTCCAGCAGAGTAAAAAGCCCCCTCTTTCTCCTGAGGAGGGCTAGTGGTTCCAAACTGCCGACCTTTCAGATCACAGTCCACTGCTTCACCACTGTGCTACCAGAGCTCTAGGGGGAGGCGAAAGAGGAACTATGTGAAGTTAAAGTAAGTAATCTCATATTTCCACGAGTACTCTAACTCTGAGGACTCTCTCCTAGCCCTTTAGTACCAAGGCACAGTACCATTCCCTGCTCTTTCCGATCCCTGAGCTTTCTCGTCTTCGTCCCTTGTGTACATCTTCAGCCATTTATCTCATGAACAAAAACAAAACAAAAGCCATTGCCATCACCATTGAGTTGATTCTGACTCATGGTGACCTTAAACTGGGTTTCTGACATGGTACATTTTAACGGGAGCAGACAGCCTCATCTTTCTCCTTCTGAATGACTCATAGGTTTGAACCCAATGCCTAGCCCACAGCACCACCACCACAGGACACCTCGACTCCTCGCAGTCATCATTACTGAGCTTGACTCATTGACCTTCTTCCCCAAACATTTCCCTCCTCCTGAGCAAAGTTCATTCTGATCACAGTACAAAACGGGATCCTTGTCCCAGAATCTCCCAGGACTGGTAAAGAGATAGTCATAAAGGTCAGCAGATCGATAGTACATAATTATGCATGCTTCTTTTGGGGGGTCTCTAAGGTTTTTTTCCCTCTATCTTTATTCAGTCTTTTGTTTTGTCCCTATTGTTGTTTTGCCTCCCAATGTAAGTTAGGCATGGGAAGCAAGCCAGAGGAGAAGGCAACAGGACAGTTGGGGAGGTGGGGGCAGGGAAAAGGAGTGGTAAGCAAACCTCCATAAATAGTGGAGCAGTTAGGAATGAAAAGCAACAACAAGGAGGATATAAATATCCTAGTCGTGATGGATCAACAGTAGTCTATCTGAGAAAAATTGCTAAGAGGCATAAGAAAGGTGAGCTTGATGGTGGGGCAGGAGGAAGGTAAAAAGAAACAGGAAAGATCTGGGTAGCAAAGCTATTAGAGGTATAAACATGGATGTGCACTTAAGTAAATGTATTAATTCATAAAAGTAGAAGTGTTGGCCTATGTACATATATTTATATGGCAGTACATTGAGGAAGTGGATGGACTTTGGACCGCTGCTCAAGCTGACCCTCAATGCATAAACATATTGTTCTAACACCCTGGCATTCTGTGATGCTCACCCTCCTGACATGATCACTGAAGACATAATGGGTGCATATACAAATGTGGTAAAGAAAGCTGATGTCTCCCAGCTATCAAAAGATTCAGTGTGTGGGGGTTCTTAAAGGTTTGAAGCAAAACAAGCAGCCATCTAGCTGAGAAGCAGCAAGTCCACATGGAAGAAGCACACTGGCCTATGCAATCATGAGGTGTTGACAGAATCAAGTTAGAGGCATCAGAAGACCCAAAACAAACAAAAAAAATCATTATTGAGAATGAGGGCACTGAAATAGAAACCAAAAACCCATCTTTAGACAAATGGGACATCCCCTCACAGAAGAATCACAAAGAAGAGATAAGTCAATCAGGGTTGGTATAACACTGATGAAACACAATATTCCTCTGGTTCTGTGAGACTCCTTACCCCACCCCACCCTCCTCCCCTGTCATGACCCCAGTCCTGCTTTTCAATTCTGGCTAGACCAGAGCATGTACACTGGTACAGATAAGAGATCATGACAGAGAATCCAGTTCAGGTAAACCCCTCAGGAACAGAAATGGAAGTAGTGAAACCAGGAAGTTAAGGAGAAGGAAGGAAGGGAGGGAGGGAGGAAGGGAAGGGAAGGAAGGGAGGAAGGATCCAGTTGACGTGATCACCACATAAACACCCCTGCCAGGAGGACAAACAGCAGAAACATGGCGAAGGGAGACAGTGGCCGGTGAGAGAAGTGAAAGCAATAATTACAAGTTACCAAGGAGTCACGAAGGTGAGAGGGAAAAAAGAGCTGATACCAAGGGCTCACATTTGAAAAGACAGCATATGTACAAAAAATATGCTTGAAACAATTGATGTATGGAATGTTATAAGATCTGTAAGAGCCCCTAATAAAATGATTTTTTAAAGGTAAAATTTCAGATATAAATAAGTAAATCATTTGGCAGTTGGATCCTTCCTGGTAACGCTGCATTAGAAAGAGGTAGCAAAAAAAAAAAAAGAAAGAAAGAAAGAGGTAGCAATCTGCTTCCTTAAGAATTAAATCTAAACAAACTCAATGGGCAGCTTTGCTCATGGGATTGCTCCGCATCAGAATCAGCTCAAGACAGCACATCTGGTCCCTGGAAAAATGGAGGGCATCAGTAAACACTGAGTGAAAAAGGTAAGCTTGATTTTAAAAAGAGAGGTGGTAGGTGAAGACTATTACTTATGAAATAGCTGTTATCACTGTCTTACTGACTGTTTCTAACTATACCTAACAGTCACCTTATAGTCATTATAGTCATCAATACCATTATTCCTCTAATCTTAGATTTTTTAAGTCATTCTCCTAAAGAGTAACAAAATATTAATTTTAAAAAACCCAGTCAAAAACACAACAAAAGAAATCTCACATGCCCAATCAAAACTATTATTTAAATAAATAAATAAAAGTGATTACTCTCATCTCTTTATTTTTAATGTTGAGCCGAGGCGGGAACATGAAGTCAGCAAGGAGAGAAATGCTGAGCGCGGGGAGTAGTGATTCTCAAGTGATCACTCTCTTTGTAGTGCAAAGTTCAACCCAAAATTATTTCTGGCACTGCTGTTCTTCATTATTCTGCCTTTTTTACGGTTGCTTTTTAATGGGCGTGGGCTCTCACGATCACGTTGGCAGTCTGTATGCCTCTTTGTCAAGATTTCTTAGAACAGAAATAGAGTTGCCTCTCCTAAGTGACTCTTGATCTGGCTTACTATATAACATCCTCCTTTTAAAGTATCTGCCTCCTTGGATTGGGCACACTCTATTTTTTTCCATTTTCTAAGTATTTATTGAACACGTACTTGTACAGTTTGCAATGAATTACACTAAACTGGGGAGATATTTAGAGAGATCACAAAATAGTGTAAGGTGGGGATAATGTATGCTCTTTTTGACTCTGTCAATGTAAGCATTTTGATCACAGACAGTATAATGTAGCCTTAATTTTTTCCTTTGTAATTTGATAGACGTGACTTTTTAAGTCACTGGCTTGCATACAGTAGAGGATATAGAATAAAAACTGGTTTTCCTACATCCCACTTTATGCCACATATATAGTATAATCCTAATTTTAAAAATCTCAGCCCAAACTATTAGGTGTAAGTAGGTCTGCAGAACTATTATTAAACTATTTGTCTCCTCACTTAATAGTCACTACCATATCATTTCCTTCATGTGATCACACATCTTTTCCTTGCCTGCTAAACTACGAATGATTAAACGCTGTAGATTTAAACATTCTTAAAATTCTTGATTCACACTGCATCTAAAGAAGAGCGGAATCAACATGATACTTCTGGGATATGAATGCAGACATTGTACATGAGTAACCATTCATTCCTCCACTCACTCAGTCACTTGAGCATCTCCTGTGCTCTATATACTGTGCTAGATATTTACATTGGTAAAATGTTTAAACCCCAAAACTTAAAAAAAAATCATTTTATTGGGGGCACATACAACTATTATCACGATCAATACATACATCTATTGTATGCAGACCACATTTGTACATTTGTTGCCATCATCATTCTCGAAACTTCCTCCTTCTACTTAGGCCCTTGATATCAGCTCCTCATATTTCCCCTCCCTCCCCACTCTGCCATCTCCATGAATCCATAATAATTTACAAATTGTCATTATTTTGTCATATACACTGTCCGATGTGCCCCTTCACCCACTTCCCTGTTGTCCAAACCCCAGGGAGGAGGTATTAGGTAGCTCCCTGAAATGATAGATAGATTTTTAGTTCTTTGATGCCTGATAACTGATCCCTTTGACACCTGACCATACAGGCTGGTATGTTCTTTCCATGATGCTTCTGAGCCCAGAAACTTTAAAGATGCCCATACATCTCTTAATATGTTTTCGAGTGTTAGTTATTAATATGTAATGTGTGTGAGTGTGCTTTTCTCTTGGACTTTCTCATTTTTAACAGTTTTATTGGCAAAAAAAATCCACATCATGTAATTCAATAGTTAACTTATCTCAAATATAGTTGTATAATCATTCCCACAGTCAGTTTTAGAACATTTCATTCATCCTTATACTCATTATTTTAATTCTTCATTTCTCCCATTCTCCCTTGCCATGTCTCCAAGAAATCATAAATTCTGTTACTGTCTCTATAGATGTACCCATCCCAGATGTCATTTACAAAAAGAACATATTAAAACTGATCAGTACAAGAATAAAGGATATGTTATAAAACCGATGGTGGTGATGATTGTGCGACTCTTCTTAATGGGATTGAACTGTTGAATTGTATGATATGTCAATTATGTGCCAATAAAACTGTTGAAAGAAAAAAAAGAAAGAAAATGGGCAAAGAAGCTTAAGAGGCTTTCAAAACTAAACATTTAAAAAAACTGAAACCAATACCAAAGTAAAAGAGAAAAACCTTAATTGAAAATAGAGTAGAAAATATTAAAAACTTGAACAATTAATGCAATAGTTCTTTCAAGGGAGGAATGGTACTATTATTAAATTTTCTTTCACAGGAGAGGAGATCGCATCCTTTACAAATTAACTCTTACTTCCAAATTCACATAACTACTAAGAGTGGGGAATAAGATGCAGGTATTCTGGTTCTGCTCTCCCTATTCTTATGTGCTTTGGAGTTGATTCTGAATCATGGTGACACTTATGTAACAGAATGAAGCATCGCTTGGCCCTGTGCCATCTTCACAATCTTTGATATGTTTAAGCCTTCTTGTAACCAGTGTGTCAGCTCATCTCATGGAGGTTCTTCTTCCTTACACTGACCCTCTGCCTAACCAAGCCTGCTGTCCTTCTCCCGAGACTGGTCCGCCCGATAACATGTCCAAAGTACATGAGACAAAGTCTCACCATCTTTGCTTTAAGAAGCACGTTGGCTGTACTTCTTATGGGTCAAATTTGTCTCACTTCTGGTAATATAGAGCAGTTTCAATATTCTTCACAAACATAATTCAGAGGCCATCGATTCTTCTCAGGTTTTCTTTATTCGTTGCCCATCCTTGAAATGTATATAAGATAATGGAAAACACCATGACTTTGATCAGGTGCACCTTCACCGTAAAAATGTTTTTTGCTCTTTAACACGTTAAAATCTTTTGCAGCAGGTTTACCCAATGTAATATATCCTTTGATGTCTTGACTGCTGTGATTGATTGTGGAGCCAAGTGTAAATAAAATCCTTGAAAACGTCAATATTTTTCCCAGTTTATCATGTTGTAGTTTCTAGGTCTAGTTGGGAGGATATTTATTTTCCTTTGGTTGAGTTGTAATTCATACTGTAGCTACAGTGTATTATCTTCATCCATAAGCACCGCAAATCCTCATCCCTTTCAACAACCGAGGTTGTCTCATCTGTATATCACAAGTTGTACACGAGCGTTTCTTCAGTCCGTTTGCTGCTTTCTTCATAAAGTGATATTTCTTCATTATTTGCTCAGCTTACAGATTGAATAAGTAAAATGAAAGGACAACTCTGATGTACACCTTTCCTGATTTTAAACCATGAAATATCCCCTTGTTCTGTTTGAAGACCAAGACTATCTCATAGTTGTGGTATCCCCGTTCTTCACAAAATTATTATTAGCTTGTTATGATCCATAGCCAAATACCTATACATAGTCATATAAACATCAGGTTTTATTTTGGGGGGGGGGGGCATCACTGTTTCTGGTGGTCGTGGGCGTTACCCAGTGCTGCTCCTGAGAGTCGCCACTGGATTTGAACCGCCAAGCCCGTGGGCAGCAGTCCCGCACTCAACCACTTACGCCACCGGGGCTCAGCCCTAAACATCAGTTTTTATATTCCGTGCTTTCCCATAAATCAGGGGTTAGCAAACTGCAGCTCATGAACCCTAGGCGGCTCTTTCATTGTGAATGTGCAGCTCTGAAGTAACATTGAAAGCATTTGAAGGTTATTATTTCAGATCACGGTGATTTCATTTCTTTGGAAAAATATATTTAAGGTTCTTGCGTGATTTTAAAGTTGTTAGGAGGGACAGGATTGGCTCTTTAGTCTCATGAGTTTGCCGACCCCTGCCCTAGACCTATGTGATATCATCAGGAATATCCCTGGTTCCACATCACCTTCTCCATCCAGCTTGGATTTCTGGCATTTTCTGTTGATGTTCTGCTGCACCTGTTTTCTCATTACATTACAATTTTTCATTTGTGTGTAATACTAATGATATTCAATAATTTTGGTATTCTCTGGAGTCACCTTTTGGACTTTTTCTTTGAAATTTTAGTGTTCACCAGTTCTTTTTGATTCAGTGATTGTTTATTCCTTCCCTCCTTTTTTTGATTCTTTCTGCTATGGCCTATATTCTGCCACAAATATTATAGCATAAGCCTTGGATTTTTTTATTTCTTTCAGCTTGAGAAATGCTGGGTTTGTTTTTCCTTTCGTGATCTCTTAACTCCAGGTCTATTACATAATAATTTAATACTTGGTCTTACGCTGCCCTTTGAAATTTTCTGTTCAGATCTGTGACTTCATTTCTCTGTTATTTTTAAGATTATCGCACACTAATCTAGCCTTCAGTCATTAGTCATTCTAGTCATCAAAATATTCATAAGATGGTCAATATATTAAAGTGGAATGTGCTCAAGGTGATATTTTAGCTTTTTGGAACTTGTTTTATTTTTTTCCCAATTTAAACTTGAACTTTTGTATGAGTAATTTTTCATGTTTCACAGTTGGTCCTGGATCTTGTTCTCACAAGCTTCTCCATGGTGTCTTTCCACAAATGTAGTGTATTTGATTCCTGTGTGTTCCACCTTCCAAGATTCGCACCTTTAGTCACCCTTCGTGTTGATGAAAAGGGGTACTTTAGAAGAAGCTCTCCCCGTAGTTTCCTTGAAGCTCTGCTTGTTTGAATGACACAGACCCAGGGACTCCGCACCTCCAGCCTCTGACCACGCCCCAATGTCTATTCCTGACATAGCCTCTGGGACCATTTCTTGGCCGTCCCCTCTTTCTGGGACCGGATAAAACCATTTTATTTTATGCCTAGTCAGATCCAAATCCTCGACCAACCATCTGGTCATCCCACATATATGGGCCTCTCTGGGCTTATATATTGACTGAGATGGTATGTATGGCCTCGGAAGGCTTGGTACACTTACTCTGAAAGCTGCTAAAGGAGAAGGGCGACAGAAAGAGCATCTCTCGAAGTTGTAAAATCAGTGAGGTCTTCAAGCTCTTGCCAGCATAATACAGAAAACCATCCTAAGATGAATAGGGTAGAAGCTGCCCTAGTCCTGGAAAAATATCTTATCCAGACTTTTCTAGACCTGCACACTGTGGGCTCTACCCCCATTGGATCCCCAGGTCTGTGACTTTCTGGAGAATCACATTCTGAAGGAGAATGAGACTCCTCAAGAAGCTAGACAACCAGTTGGCCAAACTCTGCGGGCTGACCGGCCCTCAGGTGGGACTGGGTGAGTATCTCTTCAAGAGGCTCACTGTCAAATAACTGGGAGCCTGAAGCACCCACTCAACTTCGGGAGGCCTCTGTGTCCTCTTGCCTACCGCAGACTGACTACCTGAGCCTGTCCTCCCAGCTACATCGCTTCACCTATGCCTTCGAGTCTTTTGCCCAAGCCCTGGACCAAATGGAAACATTCAGGCTTCCTTTCGCAAGAAAGAAACCGATAGAGACAGAGAGAGAGATTGTGTCTTTCCCTTGCAAAATTCTTCCATGCAAACTTTATCAATCTATTGCCATGTCCATATTTCCCAACTTTGGATTCTTGCTTTTTTGTTTCTAGAGTTTACATTTCAATCACCTGTAATTATCAATGTATCTTAATTGCATATTTCATCAATTTTGAACTGAAAAAGTTGGTAGAATTCTTCAATTTCTTCTTTGGCTTTAGTGGTTGGTGTGTCTTATGAATTGGTCTTCTTTACAGATAATGTGGATATTATTATGGACAGCATTGCAGGAGAGATCTTGAAATGTTCTTTTTGACAGTGTGATAGCATTCCTCTGTAATTTGTTATAAGCTGCATGATTATCAAAATGGCCCATGCCAGGGGCTGAGCCCCAGTGGAGTAAGTGGTTGAGTGCGGGACTGCGGCCGCCGGCTTGGCGGTTCAAATCCAGCCGCGGCTCTCAGGAGCAGCACTGGGTAGCGCCCACAACCACCAGAGGCAGTGATTGCCCCCCCCCAAAATGGCCTATGCCAGTCCATTAGGCCCACTAATGCCAAGGGTATTGATTTTGATGTGTTCCACTTATTTTTTATGACTTCCAGTTTTTCTAGGTGTATGCTTGGCATAGTCCATGTTCCAGTTATTAATGGTTGATTGCGGCTGTGACTATTCTGAGTTGTGGCCCATCAGCAGATGTAGGTTCTGAAAGCTTTTATCCATCCACACCATTGAGGTTGACTCTAACTTTGAGGCAATAGCTCTCCTCGCTTGTTGTGTCTTGAGTGCCTTCAAGACTGAGTAGCTGATCTTCCATCTCTTTGTGAGACAGAATTTGACTGATGTTTGTATATGGTTTTTCCACGGCAGACTTCCCAAGTCTGCCACTTCCTTCTTCCCAGTCTGTTTCAATCAGGTAGCTCCGCTGAGACCTGTCCACCAAGGGTGTTTGACTTGTATTTGGGATGCTGTTGCCATGGCTTCCAGCATCACAACATGTAGGACCCTGCAGTAGGACAAACTGATAGATAAGCAGTGAGCTCTGCCTGTAAAACCCTTGATTTTTCACCTCCATTTATGCCAACAGGTCTCAAAATAGGTTTCAAGAACTGCTGTAGAACTTTGTCATTCTGTCAAGGGGCAGCAAGAATCGAACGATTTTCATAAGGGTCGAAGAATGATATTTATTTACCTTGTTCCCTCACAAAGGTGGAGTTGAGTGTTCCAGAGACGGGAAGGTCTCTAGGAGTAGAATCTCTGGGAGTAGAACGGCAATTGAATGCCATGCTGTCATCACAACAGATGAAATGCAGAAGCAGATAGGAGAACTCAGCTGTTTCTGTTAAGCCAAGAAAGGGGTCGGCAAACTCCAGCTCTTGAGCCATATGTGCCTCTGAAGTAAAATCAAAGATGAAAATAAAACCATTTTAATTTAAAGGATACTTGTTTGTAGAAATATATTTATGACTCTCAAATAGTTCTTAGATTGTTGTGAGGGGCAGGAATTGACCCTCCTGGCTCCAAAGTTTATTGACCCCTGAGCTAGAACATTGAAGAGGTTTGTAAAAATAAAAAATAATGCCACTCTCATTAATATATTTTTGTTTACGATTAGAAAAGTTTTATCTTCATCTATAAAATGTTTTTATGTAATGGCTTTACTACTGTTTCAAAATAAGTTCATAGCTACATTTTAATTTCTCACTAAAAATTTTAACATGATACCTGTAGCCATAGTTTATTTAATAAACACAAGCTTCTTGGCATCTTCAGTGGTTCAGTATAAGAAGGTGCAGAAAGTGTTGACATATCCAGAAATCAAAAATTTGAAAGACTACATTCACGTTGATTTCACTGTCTTGTGACCTTTTTGATGTTCACTTTGTGCTTTTCATGTTAACCTCTCGATGTCAGAGGACTCTGTTTGAAATAGAGTAATACTTTCTTACAAGTGGTTGAATTTGCTTGCAGCAGTATTTGACACCTTGAAATTCTTTGATTCTGCTTGTCTTCTCAAAAGAGCTTACAGGGCAAAATACCAAGACACAATAATTCAATTGCATTTACATCAGATTTCCAAAGTTTTGAATGAAATACATAGGAAGAGAATAAAAATGGAGCCATGTGTTAGGGTAGACGAGTATTGAAATTAGTACCTCACCATTAATGAAATGGCTGGATGTTTTTAGTAGACTTTATCTGATTATATAGTTTCTATCCTTTTAGAAGCATGGCAGAGGCACTAAACGGTTTCTAAAATAATTACTTATTTCATAAAGTAAGCCTTTATTAAGCATCTCCCAAACTGTTTCAGTAGTATGGAGTTAGACCAGTATTAAGAGTCAGATGTCATCTGGACTCTTAAGAAGCTTATGTTGGATGGAGGAGATAGAAAAATACATATATTTATTTCTCAATCGATAGAAAAACCCTTTAAAAATAATGTGTTTTTTATTCTTGTTGGATGGTGTTAATCATTTCATGCGACTACAAGGTCTTAGCTTACTTCATATCACTTAAATCTAATTAGTAATTTGCTTATGGAATGGAAGTCATGTAGAGCTAATGCAGTACTAAAGTACTTGTTAAACCGTAACTAAATGCCCCTTAATCCTCTTTTAAGATGAGACAATATCATCTCCTGCAGACTGGTGTCACCCCGTGTAAAGTGTCGGGGTGCTCACCGCAAGGTTAGCATGTCACACCCGCCAGCCACCCCACAGTGAGCTCTGGCACCTGTGGCTGCACGCTGGCCTGCTAACCGTCACATGGGAAGCCACCAGCTTTCTCCTGGGGAGAAAGATGGGATTTTCTGTTCTTGTATGGAGCTACGGTCTCCTCAACCCACTTGAGCAGCTCCACCCTGTCCTGTAGGGTCGCTGTGACTCAGCCTTGGCTAAATGACCCTGAGTTTGCATTTGTGAAGGCACTCCACGGGAGAGGGACTTGCTTCTATGAAGATTTCCACACTCGGGAGCCCTACATAGGAGGGCTGTGAATGGGGATCAACTCAATGGTGGTGCCTTCGTTTTGATAGTAAACCTAGGAAAATGTACCTAGTAAAGTTGACTGCCAAATTGAGGTGTGCATATGACTATTAAGGGGAAATGATACCTTAAGTTCCAGAAAGTTGGGGGACATATGTAAGTATCAATTTTATATGTCTCAATTACATATCTATATATTGCAGTGAGTATATATGTGTTAGTCCGGATAGACTAAAGAAACAAACTCATAGATACACATATGAATATAAGGAAAAGCTTTATATACAAGAGGAATGGGACCTTGAGAAAGTATCCCAGCCCTGTATAATTCAAAGTCTTAAGTCCGATACCAGTCTACAAAGTCTCCTTCCGACTCACAAAGTCACAGGTCAGTGGGTGCAGAGTCCCAGCACCGGCAGGGGTCTCCCCAGGGCGCCTCGCTTCCAGGGCTCAGGGTCTATCAACAGCATCCAGTAGTGGTAGAAGCGACTCAGCACTGGCAGGGGTCTCCATGTGGCTTCTCCAGCTCCAGAGGTCTGGTTCCATCAGGGCATGGCCATGTGCCTTCTTCTCTGGCGCATCTAGCTCCTCATATGCTTCCTCCGGCTCGTCTAGCTCCTTGGAGGTTGCTATCTTATCTTGTCCGTAGTTCGTTGTCTCTGAGACCAGCTCCCAACAACTGGGGAGATAGCTTCTCATCTCCATGAGGGAAATACTGCAAGATTTTCCAGAAGTCTCAGGAGAAAGCCATGCCCACACAGAAGCCTCATT
This sequence comes from Nesogale talazaci, assembly GCA_004026705.1. NCBI lineage: Eukaryota > Metazoa > Chordata > Mammalia > Afrosoricida > Tenrecidae > Nesogale > Nesogale talazaci. The sequence continues at coordinate 1,794 of PVJH01004136.1, read as the reverse complement.
AGCTACTCAATGGCTATCGCCAGATTAATAGGCTAGATTTCTCCCCTACATCTCAATCATGAACTTAACATAAGCACATGACTGCCCCGATATACCCAGCTCTGAGAGATTATGATGTTAGATTTTGCTATTATACTTAATTTTGTGGTCAATACAGCAGTGCTCCACTAGCCATCCCTAGTGTTTCATGGTTAAAGGGACTTAGAATTCCTGTTTTGTGAAAAATAGCCTAGAATATATAGGTGTCAGTGTATCCAAAAACAAAATTAAAATCCCTTAAAATTTTTCTGAGTTTTTCTAGTACTAAACCTATGACTGATGTAACAGTATTTATAGGGAAAGACAAACTCGTCTTTGCCCCTCAGAGTAGTTCTTGGCTTTGAATCACCAATCTTGTGACACAGGGCCCAACACCTAATCCACAGTGCAGTCATGGGGACTGTTGCTGCTTTTCCTACTGCTACTGCCACTCCTTCCTTATTCACATGAAAAGGGTCTAACATATTTATATAATAGCCCCAGGATTATGTTCATTAAAAGACAAAGTTGATGGCCAAGTTGTGTTGGACACGCTGATAAAGTATGAACTAGTAGAACCTGATACTTTATCTTTTCAAGTCCACAATGTCAAACTTGCCTTGAAGAATATCAGACCCTTAGCCTAATTTATTTTTTGGAGTAACTTGAGAACTTAACTTTGTTTATCAAACTGCTGGGGTTGGGTGGAAGGGAGAAATGGTGGCAAGTATGAGAATGGAAGGTTACTAACACTGGTGTAGCAACCAGAGTGAATTCCAGCCCTGACCACTACTAAGATGTACGCACTACTTACACAAGCAACAGAGATTGGTGATAGGGCAAATCATCCTCTAATACTCATTCACAACAGCGAAGCCGTGTCTACCACATTGATATATGTCATAATGAAAAGAAGAGGGCGTTAAAATTGTTGAGTATATGCTGTTTCAGGTCCACCATTGTTTTGGCACTGTTGAGGTAAGAGATTCAAACCAAAGTCCAGTGTCCACCATTTCTGGGGCTAGAGTTTCAGCTTTAAGTACAGTGGCTACAGGTAGGATTTAGCTAAAGCAATGTTCACTTAGGGTTTCCATATCGAGTCTTTCTAATGTGGCCCCTGAAGGATGTTGTGAGCATCAAAAAGGAGATTAGCTAAAGCCTCCGTGGTCCACAGCTCTAGTCTGTGGACCGAGTGTGTAGTTCCAGTTGCTAATATTTTCTCCTTTTCATTTGTGGTTTTTTAATCTATGTGATTGTTGCTGTTTGTATTTTAATGTTTTTCTGCATATGAAATCAGGATAGGCAAATCTCTGGAGACAGGATCTGGATTAATGCTCCTTCATAGTTCTGGCAGGGGAGGTTGAGGGTAAGCAGGGAGCTACTGAGGATGAGTACAAGAAGGGAGAAGCAGTTCTAAAACTTTGTGGTGATGATTGTCCAACTCTTCTTGGTGTGGTATCATATGGTATCCAAATTATATGCCAATTAAACTTTTTGGGGGAGTGGAAAAATTTCACTCCACCACAGTTTCTATGAACCAATCCCTCCCCCCCCCCCCCCAAAAAGAGTAAAATCTGGAAAGTAGATTTCAATGGAGAAGACAACTCTCTAAATTCATACATGACAAAGTATCATATTTAGTCTTTCAGCAATTATTTATTACTTGTGAAAAAATACCAAAATACATTTATTGGCCTTGGCCCTGCCCTCGGCGAGTTTATAATCTTGCAGATTTGTACATTAGTGGCTACAGATGCTATGACCTGCCTCTCCACA
>PVJH01004135.1:74236-130397 GCA_004026705.1 Nesogale talazaci | reverse complement strand
GAGAGCAAAGCAATGAAGTCCCCGTGGAATACTAAAAAGAGACTTTGCAACCAAAGCATCATACCACATCATACTCAACCAGAAAACATTCCTGAGGTCAAAAAACAGACTGGAAACTAAATATGGGATTTTTTTTTTTGTTTTGATGTTGCTATATGTTTCTTTTCTTGTTTCATTTTGCTCTGTTTTGTTTTTGTGTTTATTATTGTCTTTGCATCTCTATCTAGATAACATAGGCAAGATAATCAATCCAAAGGAGAAAGCAATGGGCTTAACAATTCTAAGGGGACATAAGAGAAAAGAAGGCAGGGGAAGGGGGGATGACAACCAACCTAGGGACAAGAGAACAACAAGTGATCTAAAATTTATGCTAAGGAGGATATTGGATGCCTTGTGGGGCTTGTTCAAGGGCAATGTAGACAAGAGGAATTACTGAAACCCAAATGAAGACTGACATGATAGTGGGACAAGAAGAAAGTAAAAGGAAATAGAAGAAAGAACTAGGAGACAAAGAACATTCATAGATGTCTAACTAGAGGCATGTACATATGCAAGTATATTTATATACAGCAATGGGGAAATAGATCTATGTACATATATTTATATGTCAAGTATGAAGCTAGCATATGGACATTTGGCTCAACAAAAAAACCATTTTGTTCTAATAATCCAGTATTCTGTGATGCTCACCTTCACAAGATGATCACTGAAAACAAAATGGATGGATAAGCAAATGTGGTAAAGAAAGATGATGGTGCCCAGCAATCAAAAGTTATAGTGACTGGGGTCTTAAAGGCTTGAAGATAAACATGTGGCCATCCAGCTGAGAGCAACAAAACCCACATGGAAGAAGCAAACTAGCCTGTGTGATCATGAGGTATTGATGGGGCTAGGCATCAGGTATCAAAGATCCAGAACAAAAAAAAATCATATCAAGGTGAATGAGGGGGGCCATGATGTTGAGACCCAAAGTTCATCTGGAGACAAAAGGATTTCTATCCCCTTACACAAGGGTCACAAAGAAGAGATGAGCCAATCAGGGCATGGTATAACATCCAGAAAACATAACTTTCCTCTGGTTATTTAATGCTTCATCCCTCCTCCCTACTATCATGATCCTAATTGGTACAGATAAGAGCTGGAAGCACAGGGGATTCAGGAGAAATAAAGCCCTTAGTACCAATAACGAGAGTAGCAGGAAGTGAAGGGGAGATAAATTAGAACCTGATCACAATCTTCTACATATAACTTCCTCCTATGGGAACAGACAACAGAAAAGTGAGAAAAGGGAGACATCAGTCAGTTTAAGACATGAAAAAATAGATAAATTATCAATGGTTCATAAGGGAAGGAGGGTGCATGAGGGGAGAAATGAGCTGGTACCAAAGGTTCAAGTAGAAAGAATGCTTTGGAAACAGTGATGGAAGCATATGTACAAATGTGCTTGACACATGCATTTATGAATGGAGAGGGTTATGAGCTGTATGAGTCCCCAATAAAATGATTTTTTAAAAAAGTGAATGTCCTCTGGTTATCAAGACTCCATGGAATGAAGCTACACAAGGGTCTACTTTCCTTCTAGTACCCATAATGATTTCAATATTCACAATTATTCATTATAGCTTTATTTCACAAATAACAATTTATGACTACGCTGACAAAAGAAACTCATTGTTTCAGAAATAATTATTTGTAATCACTTTTATTTTGTTAAATAATGGAATCTAAATCTAACCTTTAATCTTAAATCCAAGGATATACTGCTGATAATATTTCATGCATTAGTGTGCTACTATATTGCTGGAAACATACCTTTCAGAAATCAATACTCATAATGTGTGCATAAGCAAAAGTGGTGAAGAAAGTAGATGGTTTCCAGCTATCAAAAGATATATCATCTGGGATCTTAAAGGCTTAAAGGTCAACAAGCAGCCATCTAGCTCAAAAGCAAAAAAGCCCACATGGAAGAAGCACAACAGCCTCTGTGGCCAGGAGGTATCAAAGGCATCAGGTATCAAAGATCCAGAACAAAAAATCATATCAAAAATCATATTAATGTGAATGAACTAAAAACTGAATCACTGTAAGTGGGGGGCTGGGGGGTGTTAATATATTGGGAATCCAAAGCCCACCTGTAGGTAACAGAACATCCCCTTGCAGAAGGGGGGTCGTGGGCAGGTGCAAAGCTAGTTGGTGCAATGATAAAACATAAAACTTTCCTCTAGTTCTTCAATGATTCCTTCCCCTAATTCTCATGATCTCAATTGTTGGATGAAGACAGAACTTTTCCACATTTATTATACTCCAAATATCAGGCAAACTGTTTACCAGCATTTGTTGTAGAAGTTGAATTAGCTCTTCTCCCTGAAACTCCTAGTTATCTAAGGCTTTTGTGTTGTCTCACTACAGAGCTAACTCCCCTGCTGTTAGGATGATGGCTCCCTTCCTCTGAAGCCAGTGGGCGGATTCACATGCTGATGTTAAGGATCTCTAGCCTAACCTATTAAGCCACATCCAGGAGTCTGGGGTATTGTATCCTCACATGGGACCCTGATAGCTCCATTTCCTATAATGTGTGCATGTGGCACAAGCTCTTCCTGTGATGTAGGCCCTTGCCAGGGGTCTGGCTTGGCTCCAGAAGGTATATAGGGATGGGATGTGAGTTAGTCTGGATAGATTAGAGGAACAAATTTCAGAAACACGCATGTAGGTATAAGGAAAAGGTTTATATACAAAAGGAATGGGACATAGAGAAAGCATCCCAGCCCAGTCCAGTTCAAAGTCATAAGTCCGGTATTAACCCATATGTCTACAATCAGTCTATGTCTGCTTCCGACTCAGGAAGTCACAGGTCAGTGGGTGCAGAATTCTGGCGCTGGCAGGGGTCTCCCCATGGCTCCTCGCTTCCAGGGCTCAGGTCCATCAGCAGCATGCCACTCCAGCTTCAGAGGTCTGTCTTCATCAGGGCTAAGCCGTGTGGTCTCTCTGCTGGCTCCTCCAGCTTCTCGGACCCTGCCAGCTTGCCTGTGATTAATCGTCTCTCCATAACTCCCAACAACTGGGGAAGATAGCTTCTCATCTTCACGAGGGAAATAACGCGAGATTTCTCTGGAGTCTCAGGTGAAAGCCATGCCCACACAGAGGCCTTATTAGCTACTCAATGGCTTTCTCCTGATTAACAGGCCAGTCTCCACCCCTACATTTCAACTATAAAATTAACATAAGCGCATAACTACCACAGAATGTAAGATAGAGGCTCACTCTCTCTAGCCTGCCACTCTCAAGCCTGCTTCCTACTGGCCTGCCTCCATCCAGGCTACCACTTGCCTGTCTCTCTCTCCACGTGGACCATCCGGTGGGGTGGAGGTGAGCATGCATCATGAAAGGATATATATGTAACTTCTAATGCTCTTTCTCTCTCTCATGATCTCTGTATCGGTGTTATAATAAATAATACTTATCACTACACAACTGCCTGTTGAACCCTTACTGTGAGTAGATCAGAGGCCTGATCACACCCTGATACTCAATTATACCTTACAAATTTAGCTAGACCAGAGATTGTACACTGGTCCAGATAGGAACCAGAAGCACAGGGAATCCAGGACAGATGATCCCTTAAGGACCATTGGTGTGAGTGGCCATACAGGGAGTGTGGAGGGAAGGTGAGGGTAGAAAGGGGGGATGAATAATAAGGATCCATATTTAACTTCCTCCCTGGGATATGGACAACAGGGAAGAGGGTGAAGAAAGACATTGGAGAGTGTAACATATGACAAAATAATAATAATTTATAAATCATCAAGGGTTCTTGAGGGAAAGGGTAGTAGAAAGGGAGGGCAAAATGAGGATCTGATACGAAGGACTTAAGTAGAAAGCAAATGTTTTCAGAATGGTGAGGGCAATAAATGTACAAATGTGCTTTACATAAAATGGATGCATATATGGATTGTTATGAGTTGCATGAGTCCCCAATAAAATGATTAAAATAAGTTATATGAAGGGAACAAGGTGATTTGAAACTTTAAATTATAAACAATATTATTAATAAATTTAGTCTGTGTGACTCATTAAAAGGAAAAAATATTAATTTCATAACTTCATATGTTAATCAACAATTGGTGAATTGTGCTAAATTTTATTCCAATGCTCCAGCTAATCCTGGTAATTACCTATTGGCGTGTGTTTTCATTTGCCATGAGTACTGATCTTAGACTTCTCTCATTAAGATATCACTTAAAGATTTATACTCAAAATTATATTATGGGCTTGCCATTCTTTAAAACGAAAGGTATGTTGTCAGTGGACAAGGAATTTCCAGACTTTTAAAAATCTGAACCAAGCAGGCACCCCAAATAAATATATGTCATCTTTTGTATTTATTTGCAAGTTCCTATTCTAAATTATAACTCCACTGGAGGTAGAGCCAATTTCTCATGTGCTGACTTTCATATGATAGACAACAAATTATCACCAATCCAATTCAATTCAAACATAATTTACTGTCTACGTATAATTTACTGTTTGTTGAGCCAATTAAGGAACATTGGTAAATGGTCTTTTATATTTATTCATTAGCTGCCTCCAAAAATGTTATTTTTCAATGTATGCCATGATTAATTTTAAAATAATCTTTCAATGTTTTAAAACAAGAACAACAAAACAAACCAAGCAATCACTGTCGGAAGATTCAGCCTCACGGCGACTGCATGGTTTGCAGAGTCAGACTACTCCAGAGCATTCTCCAGGATGTGGCTTTTTAGAAACAGGTCCCCGGCACTATGCTCTGCAGCCACCAGTCTTTCAGTTCTGCACATGTCTGTGATCTGCTCAGGAATCGCCAGCCTTACTCACGATAGCACTTTCGGTAAGCATTGAAGGTGAATGGTTCAAATTCTTGAGCCACTCTGTGGGAGAAGATTGAGACTCTCTACTTCAATAATGATTTACAATGTCTCTGAAACAATGTCCTGGAGCAGAGAACACACCTACCAGCACCCTCCATCTTTTTCCATCTATTCTGACAAGCTACTCCCAAGATACTCTATTCCTCCCAAGGTACTCTATTTCTCTTCTGGGCTTGATAATTCCTTACAGAATTCCCTACAATGGCCACACAGAACTCACAGACATAATTCATAATTATGGCCTCAAGTATGGAAATTAACAGGTCCTCTCCAACCAGGATCAGTAAATAGTAGAGGAATAGGCATTGGTCCACATTAAGTGCCTCACTTAATGAAAGCCAAGTGGATCCCTGGTCCTCAGCCTCTCAAGCACAGGGTCTTTGGCTTTCTGCCTCCATGACTTGGCAGCCAGTCTGCTGCTGTGCCTCACAGTTTCAAATCATCAACCCTCTTCCTCTGGTCTACTTAGCTTCTTCTTGTCTCCACCTCTTGTCTCGGCCTGATTCCTTTGCTCTGTCCAGTGGTCAACACACACAGACTCTCGTGCTTCTGGTCCTAGCTTCCACCACTACATACAGAGATATTAAACATGCTCCACCCTTGTCTACTCTTTTGATGAACCTGATATTTGTGTCATTGAGATGATTCATATTCATGATTCATATTTATAGCAAACTGGCTTTGAGAGAAGTGTGGTTTTTGTTTCTCAGCAGACCATACTCCCAAGGAAACAAAGGATACTGACTTAGTTGATACCTACTATTAAACTGGAGACTCAATCACATTTTAACCTGTTTTATTAGCATATCACGAAATCACCTCCACAAAGAAGCTATAACCAGGGCATATAGACCAGAATTGGAGTAGATCTGGAGAATTATCATTAGAATGGCAATCTTCATCAACAACCTCTCAGAATTTCAAATGACTGGATGACAACCAGGTTTTGAACTCAAAAAGCCTCATGGACAGCCACTGAGATGAACACTATTTAAATACTTTACTGATTGTGGCAGTCATGTGCTTATGTTAATTTTATGATTGAAATGTAGGGGTGGAGTCTAGCCTCTTAATCTGGATATAGCCATTGAGTAGCCAATGAGGCCTCTATATGGGCATGACTTTCTCCTGAGACTTCTGGGAAATCTCGCGATATTTCCCTCGTGAAGATGAGAAACTATCTTCCCCAGTTGTTGGGAGTTAGTCTCAGAAATGATTAATCATGGACAAGACAATGTAACAGCATCCGAGAAGCTGGAGGAGCTGGCGGAGTGACCACATGGCTTGGCCCTGATTAAGCCAGACCTCTGAAGCTGGGGCAGCCATATGGAGACTTCTGCCAGCAATGAGTTGCTTCTGCTGTAGATAGACCCTGAGCCCTGGAAGCCAGGAGCCATGTGGAGACCCCTGCCAGTGCCGGGATTCTGCATCCACTGACCTGTGATTTCATGAATCAGAAGGAGATTTTGTAGGCTGATTTTGGGCATATGGGTTAATGTCAAACTTATGACTTTGAATTTGACTGGGTTAAATGTCCTGTTCCTCATATATATAAATCTATTTCATATATCAATATGTGTGTCAGTGAATTTGTTCCTGTAGTCTACCTGGACTAACACACTGATCATTTCTAAAACCATATATATCTATATCCATATATATGTTTCCGATCACCTCTTCTGTATTTATTGCTTTAAACCTATCAACTTGCACATTATGCTACTGTGGTGCTGGAAGGTATGTCAACAATAGAAATAATTCAAATAATGATTACATTACCCAAATGACATATTTGATTCATTTAAAGATTCAAACAGGCTAGGAATAAACACATGGAAAAATTAAACAATGAAAACCTATGTAACATATTAGAAACGTGTGTAACATGCTAGCCTTTGACCTTCCATCAGGCCAGATGAGTCACTGAAGAGAACAGCTTCTGAGGTAGTGTTTTGGTGACACTGAGGTTAGTATCTTAGTCTGAAAGATAGACTAGATCATGTCAGCAATTTTAAGGATAATGCAGGACTGAGCGACATTTTGTTTGCTCTGCATTGGTTACCATGCATCATACTCGGTGGTAGTGATCTATTTATCCATTTATCATCTATCATCTATCTATCTAATCTATCATCTATCATCATCATCTATTTACCTACCTATCCAATAGCTATCATCACCATCATCTATCCTTTACCATATCTCTCTATCATCTATTTTTTTGTATAATTATAGTACTGATATCTGTGATAAATGAGAATTGAAAGAGTTATAATTTTACAAATAAAATGTAACCTGTTCCTTGGCTTTCTTATTCTTAAAAGTAAACCCTGAATGCTTTCTGCAGTAAAGTTAGTAGAAGTTAGGAATACAAAATGTTCTCTATTCTATCTTTTCATTTTCCAAGCATCTTGACTTTATGCAGCTTTGCTAGATTTTTGTTTCTATGGAAGCACTTTGGATCATAATTTATGAAGTAGGTTGAATCAGATAATAATGTATGCCATTTATACTTTATCATACTCACATAGCTTTATGGGTATGTACCTTAGAGGCACAGAGGCAAATTTTTATTAACACATGTTTATACATAATTGACCAATTGGGAAGTGGTAAGAAGTAATGGCTGTGATTTACATAGACTAAGAAATGTCTTAGAGCACCTCACCCTGTCTGGAGCCCCTGCTGTGACAGATGAGCCAGTGCCTTTGGGGAATGACAGCATGCTATTTATGGCATTTCCTTCTGAGACAATTAAGTAACATATGCCAGGACCATAGGGATTATCTTTGAGCTACACAGTATGTAACTCTATCTGAAGAGAAATATAATATTTTACAAATTTGACAAACCATAAGAAAGCTTAAATGGATTTACGCATTTTAATAAATGTGATAACTTTCTGTGCCTTAATAAGATTTATTCATTGATAAGAGTATGTTATAAAAGATTAAAGTGCTATACACATGTATTATTCAGAAAATATAGCATGTTTATTTTGTTGGAATAAAATGTTCATAATAAACTTTTACACAGACTACTGGTTTTAACAGCTCCTTTCTTGTCTCATATCCAAACAAACTAGTGGAAAATTTGGTCCATTTCAGAGTTGGAAACATCTTTTTATACATGGTAGACTACACTATTTCTGTGAATGCTGAGATAGGGAGACAGAGAAGGGTTTGAGTAAGTAACAAAGAAAGATTTAACTATCAGGAAATATATTATTGTGACAACATACATTTAATGTCTTAGTTGACAGTAAACTGATAGATTTATTGGAAACCTTTATATGGCTCACTCTACAACTATCAGTAGTTTAAACTTAATTTTCCCATTTTATTGCTGAAATATTAATGCCTAGAAATATTTTGCAAAAAACTCAAGTTTTTGTATGATGCCAATTAAACATTTAATATTAGATAATGTTGGCATTAGGAATCAGTGATGTAACTGGTATTTGGTTTAATTATCTCCATACTCAGCTCAGTTCCTTGATACAATGTTGAAATTCAAGAAGTGTTTATTAAATAAATGAGTGAATGGAGGATGAAAGTAGTTTTATTTTCAATATCCTATTATTCTACTCAGTTTGTTTTATGACCTGAATCCACTTGTATTTCTAAATTTTTGGCTGCATGAACCTACATTTCTACCAGTGTAAGGATTCTATACCTTAGTATAATGCATGTATGGGTAATCTCTGTTATGTAAATCCAATCAGAAAGCATTTTTAATACACCTCCATAAAAATCAGTTTCTAGAGTTGAAGAGGAAAAAGGAAGACTAGAAGGGCAAAAAAAGGGTAGGCAGGAAAGGAGAGCTACAGATAACAATTTTAAAATTAATAGACTCACATGACCCCCAAGAACTTATTACTTGCTCTCGCAAAAGATTGCACAGTTTTTTAGAATTGTCTTATGATATCTTTTTTTTATTATGATATTCTTATCATACAAATCTCATGGCCTTGCATTTAAATGCTATACCTAATTTGCCAATGGTAAAACTAAGGGGCCATGAGGTTGATTAATAAATTAATGATGTCAGATTTGTACAACAGACTTTCTAATGGCCTCTTAGATTTCAAATAATTGACCTCTAAGTATATCTTATGTACCAGAAGTGATCACTTCTGCTGTGCACTTATCTTACTCATTTAGTACCTTTCTCATCTTCCTTGGCAGGAACATATGCTCGATTACACACAGGTTCTAAAATCTATCAAAGAATGATAAAGAAGCTAATTCCCTTGCTCTGTGCTGTTAAAAAATTCACCTTGGGTTAATTTTACTTGCTTGCTTCCTTCCTTCCTTTCTCCTTTCTTTTGTTAGATCTTTCTTCTCTCATCCCTCTGCCACTTGATTTTTTCTTTCTTCTAGCCTCCCTCATAAATATGGTGAGCTTCTTCTATTAGTGATGCAACACAATAAACACTTCTTTCTTTTTTTTGATAAACTATTCTTTCATTGATGCTAAGAGACATTCTTCTTTCTGGTCTCCTATAACCTCAGAATGACAGAACTCTTGGATTCACAGTCCCACACCTTTTTATTTGAAGAAATTAGACAAAGTACATTAAAGTTATCTATTGGTTCAGCTTAATTCCCATTTATTGTCATATCTATATTTTATCCCTGCTTCGATATTTTATGGTCACAAGTGCAGACCATATGAAACATGGTAAAAATGTATCTATGTTAGCATAGAATGTCTATACTGAGATGATTACATTAAGTGTCATAAATTATGGAAAATGTATATGTCAGGCAGTGTGGTTAAAGAGCACGGTTGTACCTGTTAGAGTGGTGGAAATACAGGATCTCTTACAAATATTACTTCACGAATGTTGCCCCTCATAAATTACCCTCTTAATTTCCACCAATTATTTCTAATTATATGCACTTCCTTCCAATTAACAAAAGCCGACAAGGATATAATCTTGTAACATGGGGTTTTATTGTCCCCGCATTTTCACTCTTCATTTTCACTCTTTCAATAGACGTTTTCCTTATTTCCAATGACAAATCCTATGTTCACAAGCACATAATCCTGAAAAATAATGATTCAATGGAGAGAGTTGATATAGTACCCAGTGTTCACGGATTTAAAGTCACAGCGAGTTTAACTATTGAAATGTTACCAGTGTTCCCCACATGGTTGAGAACCACAGGGAGTTAGAATGAGGAAGCTCAGCTGTCATCACTCAGTTCTTCTGACAAAGAAGGCGTTGTCAGGATGCAGAATCGACTGCATTCAGACCAACTGGTATTGAACATGTCAACAATGTGAATGGACTAAAATCCTGATGTGATCTCCAGAGTTCAGTAATTTTAAAGAGAGTGAGAGTGTATTTGAGTGGTAGTAAAGGACAGAACTTGCTAAGTGATCATAGAATATGAATTCACAGGGATTGGAAATGAAAGAAGTTGAAGAAAACCTGCAATTTATAGTAGGCATGCTGTTAAAATTAATATGAAGATTAGTCTGAAATTATTTAACTATCACCACAGGCTATGACTTGCTGAGGTAGGATTTAAATCTGGTTTTGTGGTAAGCCTTATAATGCTTATGCAAATTTCCACCTGTGACCATGCTCCTTGTGAATAAAGAAGCCCTTCACTCATTCAGTGCTTCTAATGAAGCTGGTCCTCGCCGATGCCTTCAGTGCAGCTTGGCATTTTCTTCAAAACCATGGGAGCTCGATCAATGCCACCAGCTGAAATGGCTGAATGTAGACACATATTTCAGTTTTACTATATCTGTGTATTGCTTCCTTATTTTTATGCTACTTACATGGTTTCATATTTCCCCATAGACTTCTTCAATGTTACAGCTTGAAGTTTCTCTTTTTTAGATCTTTCTATAAATTAGATCTTTCGTCTTGAAAAATACTGAGTATGATATTCCTCTTTAGCTCCCTAACTCCAGGGCTTTGCATATTTTATTGTGACTCTTCACTTTGTTTCTTTTCTAGTTTCTCATTGCACTCATCTCTTTAGCAATCTTGCCTCATCATTTTTTTTTCGAATTGGTTTAACTGCAAGAGCAAATTTCAGATTTTCTTTTGAAAACCACTTTGGTCTGTCCTTTCTTTCTTTTTAATAATTTTTCTTCCTTTATGCATGATCCTCTTGAAATAACCCCACAGGTTTCCTGCTTTCTAATCATTAATTTTGAATGCAAAGAAATCTATTCTTGTGATCATATCTAAATTCAGGTGGCATTTATTTAAAAAACAAGACCACAATCATTGACAAAATACAACCTGAATTGTTTGGACATACTGATGCAGGCACTTACCACATATAATCGAGTATAATCTCACCCGACTATCTGCTGAAGCACCTAATTTTACCACAAAAGCTGCATTAAAATATGCTGAAAAACTCGACTTATACATGAGTGAGTGTACATGGTACTCATCTGTGGCAAGACATTTGGAAGACACCCAACTGTGCTAGAGGAGAGCCATACTTATGCCTATTCCTAAGAATGGATATGCAGCAAAATGCAGAAATTATTGAATAATATGTTCATATAACACACAAGTAAAAGTTTGCAAAAGTTAGGTCACAAATATTTACAGAACTACAAAAGGAAGATGGTTCAAATTCATGCCAGATTCAGATAAAGCATGTGAGCATTGCTGACATCCTTTGAACATTGCTGAAAGCAAAAATATCAGAAAGATGTTTATTTACTTTTATTGACTATGCCAAGGCATTTGGCTTTATACTCATGGCAAACTACGGATTGTATTGCAAGAAATACAACTTCAAGAACACCTGACTATGCTCTTCTACAATCTGTACATAGATGAGGAGGCAGGTGTTCAAACACACACACACACACACACACACACACAGAGCTTGAAGGAAAAATTTACACATCTTCCTAAAGCCCAAAGGTCAAGTATTGCGTAAACTGCCTAAACACTTACAATTTTGTTTTTCATGAGTATTGGACTACATATAAAAGTACACACCACACACACACACACACACACACACACACTTACCTCGCAGGGGAGATACCATGATCACAGAGGTGGTTTTCCCAAGGAGAGGCTTAGCCTTTGCGCTGTAGATGTGTTGACCGTGGCGATTTCTCCAAATGTGGGAAGCTCGACTGCATACTTTGTGGTAGAGGGGGACTGCGTTCACACTCTCCCCTGTAAAAAAGTAAAGCTATAGTAAGTGGTTTATTTACAAAGTAAAATAAAATGACTCAGAGGGGCATCAATTCATTGTATTTGTTCAATTTGTGTGCTGAGCAAAGTCCTGAGAAGTTGAACTAGATAAAAAGAGCACAGTGCCTGTACTGGAGACGTGGTCATTCATAATATGACACACAGATGATGTAAACCTGCTTGGTGAAAGTGAGGAGGACTCACTGCACTTACTAATGAAGATCAACCACCACGCATCAAAATAAAGAAATCGGACATCTTCACAACTGCATCGATAGAAACCATTGCGAGTAAAGAGGAACAAATGACACTGCCAAGAATTTTCTTTCACTATGATCCACAGAAAATGTCCATGGAGGCAGCAAACAAGAAACCCGAGAATGTGTCGCATGGGACGAATCAATCCAAACAACCTCTTCACTGAGTGAAAGAGCAAAGGGGTCTCTTCGAGGCTAAGAGGCAGCTGATATGCCATGAGAGCGGAGAGCTGGGCAGTAAATAAGGAAGACTTGAGAACAATGGATTCATTAAAGTTACAGTGCTGATGAAGAATACTCAATATACTGGGGATTGTCAGAGTACATAAATCTATCTTGGACACAGTGCAACCGAAATGCTCCTCAGAAATGAAAATCGTGAAAGTGTGTCTCACGTACTTATAGCGTGACTTCAGGGGAAGCCAGTCTTTGGGAAAAGACATCCTGCAAAGAAAACTAGAGGATCAATAAAAAAAGATGTCCCTCAATGAGGTTGACACAGTGGTTACATAAATGGATGCACACATGAGAATTGTGAAGATAAGCAAAAGCAGGCAATGTTTTGTTCTGTTTCACACAGATCACTGAGAGCTGGGATGCAGTGTGTTAGACAGAGTTCTCTAGAGAAAAAAAACCAGGACACTTATGAAGATAGATAGAAAGATATAGATGATGATGATAGATAGATAGATAGATAGATAGATAGATAGATGATACAACACAAAAGAATATAATAGCTAATTAGACCAGGTGACAACCTGGAGGACTCAGTTCAACTCACTTCCATGGAATAGTTAATATACTGGAAGTCCTTCAACTCATGATGACTGCTGGGTCCAAGGTCAAGGATGCAGGCAGCTTAGTCTTCTGCACAGCAGTGTAGGCAGTATGGCCACAGGCCACCAACAGTCAGCAAGAAAACAGAATCCAACAGTCCCTAGCTCAAGCAATGTATACACCAGAAGCATGGCAAAGCAATTGTCAAAGGAACCTCAAGCTCTAGAGACACGTTCCACAGATTGGCAGTCCCACAGTAGTGTAGCTCATGAGCTGAGGCAGAAAAATAGCTGCTTCATACTGGTCCAAGCACCAAAGAGAGAGAGAGAGAGAGAGAGAGAGAGAGAGAGAGAGAGAGAGAGAGAGAGAGAGAGTCGGTACTTACCACACCATTTATCTCTTTGCTCTAGGAACTTATTATTCCCACATATTCCTATTGGTCAGGTTGGCATAATAAACTTACCTATCACATTTACACAATGGGTTCTAATAACAACAACATAAATCTGTGGTATTAACAAAGGAATCTCCAAAAATCATTTTAAAATTTGAAACCAAAGATCTGCTTATCCTAATCAATAAAGTGGGGCAGCGAAATACAAACCCACAATTCAATCAATTAATTTGTATACATTATTTACTAAATAACTACATATTAATTTCACAACTAGTATATTGTAGTTGGAACTCTATTTATTCTAAAAGAGCATTCAGAATTTTACCTCTCCTTTAGGCCTTTCTTTAGTCTTCTAAATTAGCACACTATTTTTTTCTTGGAAACTTGGCATTTTGTTTTAGCCAGTGGATAGCTGAGTTCAGACAGTACCTGTCATTTCTATATTTTATGTTGTTAACTTCCCCAAACCCTTTTCCTTTGACACGAAAAAGTACAGAAGGTGCAGTGTCCATTTTCAAAAAACCCAGATTTTCAACACTTTTCAATATATCAATATTGTAGATAAACAGCTATTGAACAACTGAGGTATATTTGTGAAGGTTGAGCCATTAAAAATAAAAAGGTGATTTTTAGAACTGAGAAAATAATTAATTTCTTGAGTGCAAAATTTAAGCAAAATTTCAAATTTTAAGTAAATTGACTTAAATAAACATTGAATTTAAGAAGTAACATTTAAAATATACATTATCTTGGAAATAGCTCATCTACTTCTCTATTTGAGAGCATATACATTTCTACAGGCACTTAAGAAGGAAAGTTGTCAATATGTAACCTGATAATAAATGTGCCTGCTTCTGGACACCCGGCAATTCCATTTCTAGGAACTCATTCTATAGGAATTTTTTATTCTGGTGCCCAAAGATAATGCAAGGACATTCACTAGGAAATTGTTTGTAATATCTAGAATTGGAAAGAGTCCAAATGTCCAGCAAGAGGGTAATGCTTTGATAAATGTGATACATCTTTATAATAAAATAATATTCAGCATTTAAAAGAAATTTAATAGATATTAAAGTACTGATTTGAAAGGATGGCCAAGTTATATTGTGAAATAAAAATGACCACATTAAAATATGTATAACTAAATTATGTACATTTTTATAAGAATAGACATACTACTGGTTTGGAAATATTCTTTGAATAAATGGTTAATTGATTAAATATACTTATTTAAATTTCTGAAAATATCAAAATAATAATGTACTATAGATTATCTCTTTTGCATGTGTGACATACACTTGCATAAAATATAAAAGGTTATATGTAACGTAGAAAAAGGATTAGGAAAGGCATCTAAGTGAAATATTGCAATTCTCTCAATATTAAGACCTCAGTAACCAAGGGAAACAGATTTAAATAATAATCCTGGAACTGTGATCATCAAATCAAATGACAAATTATTAAATTTAATACTGATTCATAAAAACAGAATAAAAACAATGACTAAGATGAGTGATAAAACAAATGCCTGATACAGCCAGGTCATTTAGAAAAATAATAGGCAACTTCAATAAAACTGACATAAGAGAGCAATACATGGCGAAAACAAATCTAGAGTGCAGGTAAGATATGCAGTAACAGGGGGAGCAAGGAAATAAGCATAAAAATATTTTGTCATTTGGGGTGGGGATTCACACAGAAGTAAATGTCCAGATGGTGGTGACTGAAAACTCTCATTTTAAGTTGTTTGTGTCTGCCTCTGGCTTTGTTTAAGTTGGAACAGGAAGTAGATATCCAGCTACCCTCTCCTGCGAGCACACTGTACCCTTGCCAGAGAAGGGTGACTATATAGGTGTGCTCTTCAACCTGTCCCTGAACGCTTTGCTGAAAGCCAGGAGTGAGGAGACCTTTCCAAAGGTTGCTTGAAGGACTGTGATAAGTCCCTGTCATCATTTCCCCTCACAGTTGCTCAGATTACTGCCACCTCTGCAGCCTCCTTGTGATCCTTGCTTCACAACACCCCCAGAAGACAATGACAGCCTTCGATGGATTAAGCACTATGAATGAACTGTCTAGCTGGTTCATACTTCCTCATGGATTAGGAAGGCACCTTAAGTGATTGGGTTTCCTCTTTTATCCCAATTATTTTTCATTTTCCTTCACTTATTTTTTTCCATCTTTCCCTTTGTCTTTCAATGCAGTTTATTTCCCCCTTTTCCCTTGCCCCATCTGGTAGGAGGCTAGTATTTAGTCCTCACAAAAAAAAATTGCCAATGTCAAGATTGTGGTAATACTATCCCACCTAATAGTTGAGTACTATCCACAATGGTAGCTGCACTACACAGTGCATAACACTAGCTCCCACCATGAGAAACTGATTGTACATGACCATGGTGATAGTTAGGCTTTGGGGTGCCAACACAGCACCCATAAGAAGACATGGGTAGAGTCTAGCCTGTCAATCAGTTCACTGCCTGCTAATAGCCCCTGCCTTAGGAGGATCCTGGTCATTTTCTCTCTCTCTCTCTGTTCCCCCCTCCTGTTGATGAGCCACACTGAGACCTGTGTGAGCCCCTGAGGTGTGTCCACTGCCATTGCCCCCAGTGACTGGTAATTTTCCTACATTATGCATCATCATATGTGGCTTCATGAATCTGAAGAGAGACTTATGGTCTAGTATAAGACTTTTGGACTTGAGTTGGACTATACTGGAATGCTTTCCTGATATACAATTACAAAACTCTTTCTTATATATATATTAATGTCATGGGATTTGTTCTGTAGTCAACCTGGCCTGACACAACCAGCAAATAGACTCCATGCTCACAAACATAGCTCAATTAGAGGCAGACATTGACCTTCCCAGTGCTGTCAAACTCATGATGATAGTATTATGATTCACTTGTCTTTTGACTTGTCACGTGATCTCTTCACTTTTGAATAGACAAAATAGAATAAAAGAGTAAGAAAATAAATATATAAAGAATCTCTGTCTTAGACTCAATGGTGATTTATAGGGACACTATATCAAATCTCTAAGACCGGAATTGTTACAGAAGCAGATAGCTTCATCTTTTCCCAAGAAACAGTTCAACACTTAACAGCATGATCTGAGGTCCTAAACCAACATGTAATAAAAAATAATAATACTATATCAAGGTGTCTCAGAGATGAGAGACAAGTTCAAATCAAAGAAGAAACAACTAAATATAATTAAATCAATAACGAAGAAACTTCTTGGAGTAAGAAATGTTAATGGAATAGTTGATAAACAATTTTAAAAGGAAAAAAGCCAAAACTTATGAGGTTACAGGGAGTCAACAGAATTATCATGTAACATGGAGCTAAAAATTAATGGAACTTTTCCATTAAGATTTTGAAGTCCCCTTGTATGTAGGAACCTCGAAGACATGAAGGAAACAAAAACAAAAATTATATAAACAATACTCTAACAGAATTCCTGAAACTAGTTCAAGGGCAAATGGCAAAAGAAATGGATAAGTAGAAATCATGCAAAAATAGGAATTAGGATTCTAGAAAATAAACAATAAAATTACAAGCTATGCACATAGCACACTGGAAAAAGTACAAGAATTAAATCAATAGAAGACTTGGTCAGCCAGTTAAATAATGTAACAAAATAAGATAAAAATCAAAAGAACTCAGTAAACAAAATCTTTAGCAACAGAAAAGTTAAAATCAGGTAACAAAATTAACTCAGCACAGAAAAATATTTTGAATAAGAAATTAACTACACCACTATAAACAGCATGAGATGGCAGGAATAATGACGCTGAATAGAAGTGGACTGAGCTTACCCCTCCAGAGCCTGAAGGACCAAATAGACAAGAACCGAGCATCGTCGATACATTGTTCACAGGACCTTCACCTTGACACATACAAATATGAAGCAAAAATCAAAGATTATAAAAATGTAACTATGAAGCAGATGACAACAAAAAAGGAGAAAACGTTTTTAATTTTCACTGCAATTGACTTAAAGACAAAAGTCATCTGTGCTATTTTGGGTTGTTTAGAAAAGAAAACCAGTGTACCAACAATTTTATGTCAATGCTGGGGCTCCCACAACTGTAGAGATGTTTATTTCCAGTCTGGACCTAGTGTTAGGTGCTGTAGAGTCCGTTCCTGGTCATAGTGATGCTACGTGTAACAGAATGAAACATCCTCTGGTCATGTGCTGCTCTCCCAGCTGCTCTGATGTGTGAACATTTTGCTACAGCCACTGTCTCAATCTGGTTTGTCAAGGATCTTTCGCGGCTCTTCTACTTTTCAAGAATGATATCCTTTACCAGGGACTCACCGCTTCTGATAGCAAGTTCAAACTATGTGAGATACAATCCCAATTTGGAGAGTACTGCTTCCAAGACAGACTGTTTTTGTTTTGTTTTTTTGGCAGTCAATAGTATTCCAATCTTCCTTGCCAGCATCACACTTCAATCCACAGATTCTTCTTCGGATGCCCATATCAAACATTCAACTTTCACAAGCATATGAGGCACTTTCGCCAGGTGCACTTCAGAACGCAAAATCACACCCTTGTTTTTCTCTATGTTAAAAAGCCTGGAAACCAAATAAGTAGCACCCTGCCTATAAGCTATTGGGTAAAGGGATACGCTTAAAAAATAAACTAAAACATATTTAGAATCAAATATGAACAAACACCCAACAGACCAAAACATTTGGATTGCTGCAAAAATATTGCACAATATTGACAACCAGCGTACATCAAAAAAAAAAGAAGAAACAAAAATCAACTTATCTTAAAAACACCAATAATTACAGAAATAGTAGCAAGAATTCTTAGTCACTAGATGAAATAAAATAGTGAAGATAAATAGAAGTAAATGGAATAAAAATGAAGCACAAAGTTTGAACAGATTAACGAAATTGACACATCACTGACAAAAGAGGAAATGCTAACATCATGAACTAGAAATCAAATAAGATTCCTCACAACAGCACCAACAGAAATGAAAAGAATAACAGAATACCACAAAGACCAGTACTCCAGCAAATTTTGAAGCCTTGAAGAAATAAATAACTTTATAGAAATACATGACTGACTGAAGCTTTCACCAAACTAAGGTAGACCTTCACATGGATTGACAACAGAGGAAGAACTTAACTAGGCCATAATTCGGAATGTAGAAGGAAATGGAACACTCCCGTACTCATTTGTAAAACCAGCACAACCCTCTTGCAAAGTCAGCAAATATATGAATACAGTCTTCAAAATGTATACCAATATTCCTCAGAGAGGAGTACTGGTGATATAGTGGTTACTCATTGGGCTGCTAACGAAAGACTCAGTCCTTCCAAACCATCAGCTACTCTTTGGGAGAAAGATGGGTTGCTCATGCGGGGTTACAGTCTTCAAGCTAGAGTCCTCTCTATATATATTATGACTGAGAAACAGCATGATGACAGTGAGTTTGATCTTGGATACTCTGGCAGTCATATTTGTGATGTCAATTTTATGATTGGGATGTAGGGGTGGAGTCTAGCCTGTTAATCTGGACAGAGTCAATGAGTAGCTGATGAGGCCGCTGTGTGGGCATGGCTTTCTCTTGAGAATGCTGGTATTTCCCAATTGGAGAAGAGAGACTTGACTCTCATTCTCTGGGACTCAGTCTCTGAGAGATGAACTACTATCAAGAGAAATGGCAATGTCCAAGGAACTGGAGGAGCTAGAGGAAGAACCACCTGGCCTTACCCTGATGGAACCAGACCTCTGAAGTTGGAAAAGCCATGACAGCCTACCAGTGCTGAGTTGCTTCTACCATCACTGGATGCTGTTGATGGACCCTGAGTCCTGGAAGCAGGGAACCATGGGGAGACCACTGCCAGTGCCAGGATGATTTGCCTGCACGTGCTTTGTGAGTCAGAAGGAGACTTTATAGACTGGTGCCAGGCATATAGCCTAATATTGGATTTATGACCTTGGACTGGACCGGGTTGGGATGTTTTCTCAATGTTCCATTTCTCTTGTATACAAACCTTTCCCTTATATCTATATGCATGTCTATGAATTTCTTTCTCTAGTCTATCTGGACTAATACAGATCCCTCATAAATATAGATGTAAAAAACTCAACAAAATTCATATCAATAGAATTCAACACCACATCAAAAATATATTGTTAATATTTAGAGCGGTTTAAGTCATATATAAAAAGAGTGTTAAACATTAGAAAAACAATAAACACAATCCTTCACATAATTAAGGAAAAATCTCATGATCATTTCAATTGGTGCGGCAATTTTTTAATATAAAATCCAGGAGCTATTCCTGATAATTTTACTCAGGAAAATTAGGATATATGGACATTTTCTGAATAATGAAAAACATATAAACAAAATCAATGGCCAACACTATTCTCAGGAGAGAGGCTGGCAGCATTCTCCTTTATATGGAGTTTAAAAAAGAATGTCCACTGTCACTGCTCCTATTCAATATTGTATGGAAGTGGAACACAGAGTAATATGCATGAAAAGAAAACACATGGTATGTTATGAGTAAGAGAGATGTCAAACTAGCTCTATTTGCAGATCACCTGAATGATCATCTACATAAACTCCCTTCAGAAATTCAGCAAGAAAATTCCTGGAATGAATCAAATGATACAGCACAAATAAAGGATATAAGAAGCTCTGAGGATGCATTGGTCATGCATTGGATTTTGATTCCAAAGGTCATCAGTTCAAAACATCCAGGTGCTCCTCAGGAGAAAGACAGGACTAGCTAATGTTATGAACAGTTACAGTCTCAGAAAGAGGGAGCAGTTCTCTCCTGTCCTATAAGGTCAGTACAAGGCAGTGTCAGCTCAATTGGAGTCAGTTCCATTTTTAGAGTGTGCCAGGGGATAATTTCAATGTAGAAAAAAATCACTCAGATTCTTCTACACCAAGGATAGAATTCTGAAAATAAATTTGGGCAACAAGATAAATGACAACACCCCCCCACCCAAAGATACATTTACTTAAGAGTATACCAAATCAGAGATACAAAATGCTTAAACAATGAAAGCTGTAAAAGTGCATCATCCACAGAGTGGCCTCTGTTGTGTGGTGGATACTAATAACATCTGAGTTATGTCCTTATGTAAGAGAAACATTACAGAAACACAAGGAGATGATATAATGTGAGAACAAAGGTACAAGCCAGGAAACTTTAAGAAATGTCTAATCCTATGAGAAGTTAGAAGAAGCAAGTTAACAACCTCCACGAAGGCAGTAAAACAGAGCATAGCCCTGTCAAATCCAGAGTATCGAGCCCAATCTGAACCTCCATATCAGATTCTATGGGGCATCTGGTCCCTGTGGCCTCAACCACTTCAGAGAGGTTTGGGATTTATCTCCAGGGGATTTATCTCCTGGGATTTATCTTCATGAGTCTCATACATGGAAGAATGGCTTTGATGGAAATGTGTCTTTTTGGCCTTTACCTTGCACCACAGACTTCACTGGACATTCAGAAGAAGCAACAAAAATTAGTGCAGAAGTCTGAAGGAGTGCCCCTAGAAGAGATGACTGCTGGGGCTAATGCTACATTTCATAATAGGGAAAAGGAGACGGAGGTGCAGGCTCAGGGGAAGGAGAGAAGGAAGGACATCGGGAATGTTCAAGTGCTGGCTGCCCTTCCTAACTGCCCATCCACCTAGACTACTGACCAAAGTGCCAAGTGCTATCTGTGTCCAGAACTAGACCACTAGATGCGGGACTTCCCTAGCTAGAAGAGGCCCACCTGAGGGTCGTGCCACCCCAGCAAACAGGGCACCAGGATGCCCCTTGTCCTACAGCAGATAGCCAATAGGGAGGGTGCCTGCAGGCCAACCAATGAGCAGCTGCTCATTAAGGATTGGTCTGGCCTGGCCTGGCCAGTGAAGCAGCAGGTGAGCAGTAGCAGGTCTGGGTCTCAGGTGAACAATCAATGTGGCACTGAGGTCAGTGGATGTCTTAGACACTGGGGCTGCCTATCCTGTCCTTACCTTCTTCCCTGGACCCTGAGCACCAATCACGAGTGAAATCATTGTAGTTGTTGTGCCCAGAGCTTGCAGAAGCAGACTATACAGATAAACACCCCTGAGGCCTGTTGGGAGTGTTTCACTGGCACCCCAACACAGATAAGTGATCCAAGAAAACCCTATCACAGACCCATTACAGTCTTTTAGCCAGTAAATGCTTTTAATTATTCCTGTGTTTAAAGAGAACTGGCCCCATGCCTATCAGCTCAATGATTTCTTTCCTAAACTTCCCCTGACACTAACCCCCACCTCGAAGGGCAATGCCATCTCACAGCCTTACCCCTGTCTCTCCTATCCTATCCACCTGTCCCATTTCTTACAAAAGTTCTCAGGTTACTGACATCTCTGATACAAGTCTCTATGCCAAATTCAGGTCATCAGCTCATGGACCACCCCAACCTCATCCATTGTGGAACCTGAGTAGGCGACTCCTTCCAACAGAGTAGGAAGGGTGTGGATACAAAGTCCCATGTTGCACCCCATGCTAAAGCAGTTAGAGGTGTCGCCTAGTACCCCAAAGGTGTGGGTCCATACCCTCTTTGGTCTGGAAATGTTAGGTAGCCAGATATGGAATGTCCCTCTGTATGCCAAGGTTCCCCCACAGGATATTGCTTCAGAGAATCTGGCTAGCCCAGCCAGCCATGAAAGGAATGCACAAATTCAGACCAGAAGCCGATAAAGGATAACAGACTTTCAGAAAGTCAAATCTTTGCGGCAGGAAGTCAGTACACCTGGGGGGGCCCAAACTAGTGTGGGGTGGGAAGGGTCTTAATTCAACCAATTGGGCACGCCTCCCAGCAGAGGGCCCTGAAAAAGTCAGAACTGGGAGTCCACCGCCTTCTTTTTCTAGCTGCTCCTCAGCCAGCCATGCTGTGGTAAGTTTTAGCGGACCAAACCTCCAAGGAAAATGAAGGATGGTGCCTTAACGCCTACTCTTTAGTAAAGCAGTCCTATAAAGATTCCCCTAGGGAGGCAAATGATGATGTCACAAATCTCATCGTCTAGAAGAGTAGAATCTAAAGATAACCCCAAGGAAACAAAGGGTGCAATTTGGTTCACATCCTCTACTAAGGCCAGGTTTTGAGCCCGCCCTAATTTTGTCCATTACTGTTAGAGAGAGTCTTCCAAAGAGGCTTTACAGCTACAGACAGAGTCCAGAATCATATAGTCCAGCACATAAGGAGCTAGGGCGGAAGGGTCATATGATTTGCCTACATCGCTGTTGGTTGTCTGTTGGTGGAAGCAGCACCATATTTATTTTCACAGTCATCTCTTTAGAGTCTCAGCTTGTAGTATGAGGGTTTACAATCTTTCTGCTATTCCTCAGCATCTGTAATTTTCAGCTTTTTTCTTTTTTATATTTCAACGTGACCATCAAAGTCATAGAAGGTGGTGTTTCCTTATTACTTATGTTGATATCTCAGACGTGACTACTGATTAGGAGCCTTTTTCCATGAGTTTGTTGGCATTGGGACATCGTCTGTGGTGAACGGTCTGTTCATGTCTTTGTCCACCCTTTCTTTGGGCTATTCATTTCATTCATTTCTTCTTGGGATATTTCAGCTTTCTATAACTTTTAGAGATCAGTCCCTTCTTTATCTATTGTGTCATTGACATAAATTCCCCCCATTCTGTATGCTTTCTCATTTGAATAAAATCTTTTGTTTGACATAGGCATTTTATTTCTAGTAACTTGCAATCACCTATTGTGTCATCTACTGTGTGTTTCCTTCATTATATTTGATAATGTCTCTATAGAACACATAAGTTTCTCCCTATTTTCTCATTGGTTATCTCTATAGTTTTACATTTAGTTAGTCTCTGTTTTCACCCCAGGTCTGTCTCATATGAGCAGTAACATCCTTTATTCTACATTATCTTCTGAACCTTTAGCCGGCATTTTTTTTAATTTTTAAAAATTATTATTATTATTATTTTTTAGGCATCACTGCCCTGGTGGTGGGAGTAGGAGGCCCAGCCTTTGCTCCTGGGAGCCAGAATTGAACTTCCATCCCAGTGGGCCGCAGTCCCGCTCACAACCACTACGCCACTGGGGCTCAGCCTTTAGCCTGCATTTTTATCACTAATGCTGTAATATTTTTTAAAAATTCTTCAGCAAGTTTTCACTTGCAGGTGATAGTAATATTATTGTCCAACAATTCCATGCTCTGTGAGATAACATTTATTTGGAATGGACAAGAATAGAAGTCTACTACATGCAGATGTAGGTAGTTGTAGGTGAACTCCTCCAGTACTGCATTCAAGTGTTGGTGTTGAACTATTTCAGTAGATATTTCTGCAGACTTCTTTTTTAAAACAATATCTTTAATGCAGCTTGGATTTCCTCCTTCAGTACACTTGGTTCTTGATTGTGTGCTATTTCTTCAGATGCATACCCAATTATTTTTGATATCTCTCTGGGCTTCTTCCAACTTTTTTTGATGCTTCCTGGGTTATATGAATTTTCCTTCTGTTTTCTCCCCCTTGAGAAATATTGAGTTCATTCTCCACTTTTGGTTTCCTAATTCCAAATATTGTCATATTTCACTGTGCTTTACCTTCTTAAGCTTCTCCTTAACACCTTCTTTTCAGTTCTTTTACTTTGTCATTTCTTTCGTAAACTTAGCCTCTAGATATGAAGTAACTACTGACATCCATTTTGATCTTTTCTTTCTTGTATATTTAATGACCCTTTGTTTTCTTTGTGTAGATGTTCTGCTTGGGTTGGATGGGGTTTACTAGAGAAACAAATTCAGAGACACATATGTGTATAATAGTTTTATATAAAAAGCAATTGTGTATAAGGCAAAAATTGCATCTCTGTCCAACTCAAGTCCATAAGTCCAATACTATGCCCAAAGTCTAATTATAGTCCACTATAATATTATAGTCCTAATTATAGTCCACTGGTCACACTTACAGAGCCACCTGCAATGATGCAAGAAGATCACAGGCCAGTTGGTGCCAAGGCTTGTAGATCCAAGGGCAGTAGAGGCATCTCCAGAGTTTGTGCAGGTCTCCAAGTGGCATGCCAGCAGGGAGGTGAAGCAGAGAGAGACTGAGAGGTTCCCAGGACCCTCCTCTGGAGGTGGTCACACCCACAGTGAGGCAAAAACAGCATACCTCTCATCCCAAGCACCTGACTCCACTGACCTCACTCCATGCAACTTCTTTGTGTTACCATGAATTTGAAGGGGACTGAAAGGGAAACAATTTTATGATGTAGAGGAGGTGAAGGAAAAAAAAAAGGGAGGTGCTGTCAGCCATCCAAATAGATGTTTCCAAGATGAGAATCACAAATTTGACAAATATATTGAATGCAATGGAGAGTAGTTTAAAGTTGCTAAAGTTTTTTGTAAAAAAAAAAAAATTAAATTAAATACATTGCTTACAAAAAACAAAAATCTTGGTTTTTTTTGGTTACCCTGTTGTGTAATTGTTGAAGAACTGTGTCCAAAATTAGAGTCAACTTTAGTGACAGAGAATCTTTCATTTTGATTTTTACCACATCATCAAATGTAGGTCTTGAAAGATATGCTCCATTTAGGTTCTAGATTTTTGACAAAAACTGGCCCACTGAAATGACTACATGAGCATGTATATTATCATGGTGGCAAAACCAATCCCTGTCTGTCACAAATCAGGTCTTTTTGATGCACACTGTTATGCAATCTTTTCAGAATTTCTAAATAGAACGCTTGGTTAACAGTGTGATATGGTAGAAAGAACTTCAAATGCACTGAGTGAACATTTTCATCTGTTCAAGAAGTTGACAGATGTTCAGCATGAGATTTATCATCGATTGATGTTTCACCTCTTTTGAAATGAGAAAACCTCTCATACAGTTGAGGTTTTTCCATAGCATTGTCCTTGTAAACCGTGTTCAACATCACAAGTGTTCTGCAGCAATTTTTTCTGAGCAGGAAATAAAATTTCACAATGGCCCACTCTTCTCTTAATTGAGCAAAACTGCTTTTATGAAAATAAAATCACTGTGATGAGAGGGAATCTTCCCTTGTGATGCCACTGGATACACTAACTCAGAACAAGTTGCTCAATGTTTACCTAGCAGGAGAAAATCCATACTACAAAAGATCCACTCTGCCCAACACAATTACTCTTTTGGGGGAATAATCCTTCATATTTTGCTGGCCTTCCAACCTGAGAGGTTTCTCTACTGACAATATATGAGATAATGTCCTATAGTTTCCATCAGCCACTGTTTTTCAAACGTGAACAGTCAAGTCATTCTTTCTGGTCTGCCTTAGTCTCAAAGTTCTCTACAAACCTGTTTAACATGAATGACTGGTGAAACTGGACATACCAGTGGCACAGTTTTTAGCATCACAGAAAAATGTGAGGTAGCAAGGTATGACAAACTGGGAGACACGTGGTGGGGGCACTTCTGCAAAGAAGAAACAAAATCCCAAACAAACCTTACTGCCATTTAGTAGTTTCTGACCTATAGTGACCCTGTAAAGGTTTCTGAGATTATAGATCAGTATGCAACCATATAGCCTTCTCTTTCTTCCATGGAATAACTGGTAGGTTTAAACCATAGAAATTTTAGTTTGCAGTCAAATGTTTCACAAACAGTGCCTCCAGGATAGGTATTACTGAGAGTGGGGCTTCAAATTGAGAAACTTTCAACTAGTATTTAAATTATTAATCATTCCTACCACCTAGCAATCATCTGGGCAGTCCCTTGATCTGTTTCCTAAAGAAAAAGTCAGTGAACCAACCCAAAAGAAAAAGATGTGGTATTCTGCTTCTGTAAATAGTTATTCTAATGAACTCTTCTACTCTACCTACAGGGTTACTGTGAATTAAATATACCTGAGGGTAATGGGATTTTTTTTGTCAGTCTATTATACAGCAACATCAGAAGGCAGAGTGGAATTGCCTAACAGGGTTTCCTAGAATAATCTTTATGGATGCCAACTGTCAAATCTCTTTTGCAATTGAGTGCTGGTGTGTTCAAACCACTAATCTTTCAGTTTGCAACAGAACACTGAGCCACTGCTTACATGCTCCACTGAACCACTATTCCTTTTCTTTCACATGCCTGTCTTTTACCGGCACAAACAGAAAGAGGTTAAAGAGCTCCTCACCTTGGTGACAGTTCAGCATTATTATTTCCATTCTGAATTTTTTCAATTGATATCTATCTATATATCTATCTATCTATCTATCTATATATATATATATATATATCAGGAATATTGCTTTCACCGGTAAATATTTTTGTCAAATAAATTATAGCTAATTTAAAAGTTGAAAGCATTGAACATTTTAAGATGGATGCAAATATTTCAATAAGTAATAAATAGTAACATTTTCATGAATGTGCAGTATTTTGAAGAGGAATCTGAAGGGTTAAAAATGTGTTTTTACCTTTATTTAATTATTGTTTCCCTCAAGATCTAAAAATATGCTTAATAATTTCCTAAGCAAAACATTACACAAAATGAATTAATTTCTTAATCCTTTCAAGTTGGACAGGGTCTTCAACATCTACTGTAAATAGACAGCTAATGCTCTTAATCTTGTAGGTGAGAAAATGATATACTTTGCCAATACTATATTTTGAACATGAGTGCAGTTACATCAATAATAGTATAATTAATGATTACATCATGCTTTAGAAGGAAAGTACAGAGAAGGTTGGTATTAACATGCATGGCACACCATAGTGATATCAATACTCATTTTACTGTTCAGATTTTTTTAAAGCTAATAGCTGTCAAAAATACCCATTATAGGCTAGTCTATAATTTGTAGAAGTCAAGTAATACATTTTTTTCTGAAGGTATAATGGATGCTCCATGGAGCAATTATTTTAGAAAGACAACTTCATCTCAGCTGTCTTGTGCCAGCAGAACTATTTAAGAGCCTGAGATGCATAATTCAACATGGAAGGGCTGTCAGAGTTGAGAATACCTTTAAATTATAAAAACTTAGCACCACAAGTCAGTTATAATTATAATGGAAATGTAGTTTTCTGTCATTTTATCAAGGCAAACATCTTTCAAGAAGCAATTTCACATGCTAAAATATTTTGGCAAAGTGACTTTTGATTCCAAAGGGATACAGATGATCTATTCTTATACCTGAATATTTTTCTTACAAATTGAGTTTAAAAGCCTATACGGTTTAAGATGGCAAACATAAGATTATTATTAAAATCCCAATGGAAAGTTTCATAGGGAGAATGTTAGCTAGAGTCACTGATGAAAGCACTTCAGCTTATACACACACAATATTTTAATAGATAAATATGACAGATAATTATTTATCATCCATTCAATTAGTTTGCATTGCAAGTATCTGAATATTTAAAATGATTATATTTTAGTCATTTTACTCAAAAGTATTTTTGTAATTAAAAGTAGAGTAAAAGAGAAGTTCCTATTCTTCTTGGACTTATAGGTTCATTGTCTTCAATGATTTATTCCAAACTTTCCACTCTCTGAGTTACAGAAGGTCATAGACAATCTTTGTGTCTTGTTCTACAAAAGATTTACTCATAAACTATAATACTAAGATATTTTATAAATGAGCTACAACACAAGGGCATGTAGTTACATACACAAGACAAACTCTAAGTCCTACTAAAAGCAATATAGATAAAATGTTTAAATGAACACAGATTATTCTACAATAACTTGTATTATACCAATTTTAAACATCAAGAGGAACACTGAGAAAATTGTATTTTGCAAATGTCCATGAAAATTAGATCCACAAGATAATGCATACATTTGCTAAGTTTATATTACTATTACTTTTACCTGACCCACCAAAGTTAATCATTATGTTCTGTGACAAATAGTTTGAATGAGCTGAGATAACTTGAGATTTTCTTACCAAAAATTAGTAGAATGGTTCAAGTATTATCATTCTTCAACATATCTATTGAATTCCCACTCCATATGTCAGTTTTCCCCTCATTTTTTTAACTGAAGGGGTTTTAGTAATTGCTATTCAAAATACCTGATTGATCATTTCAAATAAAACTCAGTAAAGCAAAAATTATGCTTAATGAAAATGATAGAGGGAAATTTTTAAATAAACATCATTTAATTTTATTTTCAATCCAACAAATGTTTGCTGAGTGCACCCTATGTCTGACACATTTTTTCTAGCCATGTGGCATACAACAATAATAGAGGAACTATATTCATGAAGTCTGGTGAGCTATTCACAAACTTATGAAACAAATTACCTATCAATCTATGTTATATTGTTTTATTACAATTCATTAAATCTTTTGAAAAACAAAGTGATAATTATAGGAGATCAAAGAAAAATTTAATATCATTATTTTATAGTTATAATAAAATAGTTACCTTAAGCCATGACTGTTCTTTGAAGATGAGGGCAAAATGCATTTCTTTTTTTTTTTTTGAAAATGCATTTTTTTTCATCACTGCCCTCTGGTGGTTGTGGGAGCTACCAAGCCTTGCTCCTGGAGAGCTGTTGATGGATTTGAACTGCCAAGCCCGCAGTCCCACACTCAACAACTAAGCCACTGGAGCTCAGGCCCAAAATGCATTTCTTAAAGAAGAGGACAGAGAAAGGAACATAAGAAGGTGTGCTGAATATGATTTTATGCTACTTACTTTAACTTCTGTTGTATTCTCTAATCCATATTATAATGAGTATTTTCTGAGTGATATGGATTAAAAATGGAGAACTGTAATGTTTAAGTAACTTTCTCCTCAGATTAGAAGCAATAATAATTAGGCTCATATTCCTAATTTGAAAATTTATAAAATGTAATTAGAACATTACTAAATAATCTAAATATTTAGAAGTTTCTCACAATTCAAACAAACAAATTATATGTAGAGATGTGTTTATTCATTCTTCTGCATCTAGAGAGAATCCCTAACTTAGAAAGCTAAGTTTTTCTATAGAATACTATGCAATATTATTTTGTAATTATGTAGAACACATTGTTTTTTATTTTATATGAGATCTTTATTTAAACAAACACATCATTATGAGAACATCTCATCAAGGATGGAGGCTAATTTGGGGATACCATGTTGTCTCTACTTGTCACCTACTTTAGTGTTTGAAATTTAGGATAATATATTTTGGAATGATTATCTTTTTAAGTAGAAGATATAGAAAAAAACCTATAAAACCTGCTTTCTTCTTTTCCAGACTATTGTAATCATATAGATATCACAATATACTTATATCTTTATATTACAAGAATTAATGTATTTTGTCAAAAAATTGAATATAGTTCTAGCATTATTTTATCATATTATGGAGGTAATGATTATTTAGGAAAAAAGGGCAATGCATTACAATAATGCACTACACATTTGATTACTTCTCGTGTAATGCACTGTAATGCTTAAATTAATTCCAAGCAACTTCCTAATTTTATTTCAGTTCAGCCAAATTGCAACTCTAGAGAAGGAGACTATAAAACTTAACCAATACTGCACTTGATTTTTTGACTGAATTATAAACTGCTGTAACACATGACATTTCTGGAAATTTCATTTGCATTAGAAGGGACTATAAGATATATTTGCTGGTGATCACTGTGAGTAAATGAGTGATGCTCTTAACTGACATGCAAATTAATATGTAATGTTCTATGTGTATAATGTTGATGTGAAAGGGAAATTTAAAAGAATAAGGAGAAAATGAGAGTGCAGACAGGAAATAGTGAGAGAGTCATCAGAAAGTGAAAAAAATGTGAAGAAAATTAGAGAGGGGAGCTATGAGGCAAGAATGAGAGGGTTTGCGTGTGCTCAGCAAACTAGTAAACTTAATAGGCAAGGCTTTCAGTTCAACTTTTAGATTTACCTTTTCTTGTATTCTCTAATACGAACAGCTCAAATGGGGACTTAAAATTAATGCTATAAATATAGCCTCTTAATACAATGCTGCATTTTGCAGAATATCACATTAGGTCTTTCTAATGAGTCAACAAAATTTCTACATTGCCCTCTAATACTCTACAAATAAGAAATTTAATAATAACTAATAATGAGTATATGCATTTTAATAGAGGAAGAGTTAGTTGTACAACTTTTATGATGCCTGGCTTTGTATTTGGTTCAAACTGTGCAGCGGAGTCTTTGGGTGGTTGTACCGCATCAATTGCACAACTGCTTTGTAAGGCTCACGGACACTGGAAGCTGACACTCTTTCTCAGCAATTTAAAGACTAACATGTCCGTCTTTCAAATTGCAGAAAAGATCCTGTCAAATATTGCTACTATGATTCTATTTTTATGTTCCCCCCTCTCACACTATCCATCTTTCTTCTATGTCATCTTTCTTCTCATGATCTTTCTTTTTCTCTATTTTTCTTCACCTCACTAAAGAAAAAAAATTCCTTTAATCAAGTAGAATTGGATGCCCATCTTTCATTTGTGAGTCTGAAGAAAAGAAAGGTGGAGGTAAATAATAGAATTATGATTTCTAGATCCTGCTTTAGTGCTGAAATTCATTTGGTTGTTATAACTAAGAGGCTTAGATCAACCTTAAAACATGCCTTAGTGCAGTTTATATAATACTGTGGAAGCAATTTTTGGGGAGTTTTAAAATATCAAATGACACCAAAAAGTTAGCTTATTGGTATACTGTCCTATTAGCATAACTGCCTGTATTCAGGCTTCCTTAACATCCTGCAGGTTAGAATTTATGATGCATAGCATAATTACATCATATTACAAAATATAAGATAATTCCATGATACTGACAATGAAATTCATGGCCTACCCATATTGACACCCCAATGGAGAACACTATTCCACCCATGATGTTCTATCCACTGGCCTCCAGAATGGCTGTCCTTGCATCATGCAAAACACTGCTACAAAATCACATCATCTTAAAATTTGTGAATAATCACCAGAGTCAGATTCCATCTTGGAAACTTGCTTTTCATTTGTGAATCTAGAATACAATTGATCTGCTTTCATATTGAATGGCTCCCATTACAGATGGGAGCTATTACAAGGAAAGAAGACATCCCAGGTACCAAGCAAGTACAAATCTCAGTAGGAACTTTCACATTCGCTTTCAAGACACAAAACAATTCCCAGTTTTCTGAGACCATCTGAGAAATGTTACTGCCATATAGACCCTGGTGTTGGCCATGTTTAGGGGGGATTATGGATAGAGAACCATCAAAGCTGCTTTTAGTCCTACCTTCCAGACCGACTTAGAGATAATTTTGCTCCCTTGACATCTCAATCTCTTAGTCTGCTCGAGAGCTGATACCACTGAGTTGGACCTGCTCGTGCCATACTGAAGCTCTTGGAGCTGCATTACCTTTGAGCCACAGATCCTGCCTCATTCTGCTGACACTGCAGATTGGAATAAAGTTGGTGAGGAAAGTTAGGAAACTCTGACCCTATATTTTGCACCCCGAGAAGCCATTATTTCACCCTTTCAAATAGAGGCAATATCTCTGATGTCTCTCGTGTTACAGGTCTACTTATTTCCTTCTGAGTTCTTCATGGAATTTTGATATCCATTGATGCACTAATTGTTTTTTTTAAAGTAATCTAGGATTTTACTATTAGGCAAGTTGTGACTCATCCAGAGTCTACCTCATTATTATCTAATTCTAAACCTGCTACTTCATGTGAGGTATCTTTAAGGGGATCGCTCTGTTTTCTGACAGCAAATCCTTTCTTGGTTGTCTTGCACTGCTGTAACAAAATCACCACTAGGGGATGGCTTTATGCATTCCTATTTAGGAGCCTAGACACTCACATTCTGCGTACCAGTTCTGGGGAACTATTTTGTCTCTCTGTCAGGTTAGAGGGGAGGGGATTTCTTTTCACCAAAGGATCTCTGAGGCACAAAAATGAGAGAATGCACTTTAGAAGTCACCATTTGAATTGAATAAGGAGACAGAAACAGCATTTAGTTAATGAGGGACAAACCAGGAGATAACGTCTTTGTCACTAAATTCAGAGTGTAGCTGATGAATAGTGAGTGTATACTGAGTATAAGAAAGTATAACAAGAAGGTTAAATGGGAAAGAGAATATGGCAGTTGAAATACATTTTGGCTTATTCTTTCACTATCTGTTTGATCGATGCTTGCCTTTAAGATGACATTTTGTCGATTTATTGGGTGTGGAAGATAGTCTTTGTAGTAGTTAGGCCCTAAATTTCTCAGGCTCACCTGAAATTGAGGAATTTCTCCCCCCACCATGTCAGCTTCCACTCTCTTTGCTGCCTCCATATACAGATACTTCATGCCATCACCTAACCTTTTAATATGAATTGTAACAAAAAGCACAAGTATTTAAACTTTCTGTGGCAAAAGGCCTGGGAAAACAATTAGTTATGTGGACTAAATTGTGGGGACAGACAAATCTGAAAAAAAAAATCATTGCCAATGAAATGTTCTAAAGTAAGTGGTTTTAACCTTAAAGTTCTGCTTTATTAGACCATGTTAAATCCAGATCCCATTATAACTAGTCCCAGCTTTCTCCATTTTTTGTCTTTCTCAATGAGACTTTATGATCTAAAAAAAAAAAAGTCTTGGTCCAATATCAGTGAATTCTATTAGTGGAGGCATTTTTACACTTATGTCAAGTTACACTGCATATAAATGGAGGATAAAAGGATTACCAGATTATAAATCAAATGAGAGTTTCTGGCAACATAAATCTCAGCTGTGTCAGCCTCTTGTGCTAATGGAATTGCAGAATTCCATTGGTCAGTAAGAATTTAAATTCTCCGTTAGAGTTCTCACTAATTTTTTTATGGAACCCTTTCAGTAGCACACTGAAAAATAGAGTGGACTATTTGCAAGCAAATATCTACAAGCCCTTAAAATTGAGTTTGAGAGAGTGCCAAAATATTAAAGGATTTAAAAATGTATTATAATACCCATTTTGTTCAATTCTAAGGATTGTCTTGAAAATCACTTAGCACTTTAACCATTCAAATGCTCACAGCCAAACTGTGTTAAATGCAAACTAGATAGTATATTTAACATTGAGAAACATGGTGTGATTTGGATAATGAATTAGAATTCAATAAGGTAGTGCTTGATACAATCAAATGACTAAACCAATGTCTGAGATAATCATTCATTTTAGTCAAATAACCATGGCAAGATGAGTAAGGGTAATTATGCATTTTCATACATACACTTAAGTGCTTGGTTGAACTCACCCTAATGTAAGCACTTGTCAATGGATGTATCTCTGTGTATTTGAAATCAACATTCCACTGGCACAGATTCTGTAGGACAAAGTAAAAGTGCTCCTTTGGATATCCAAGATGGTCAGGTCAGTGTTTGCCAGAAGAGGCATCCCAGCACTTAATCCACTGTCCCACACAGAATTCTTGAGATTGGAATTATTAACTTGGTTCATTACAGTTTTTAAGTATGATATAGTTATATGTAAATCCAAAAGTATTTCTGCAAAGGATTTGGTTCACTCATGTGCAGGTTTATTCCAAGGAATTTTTAAAATATGTGGGTTTTTTTTTTGGGGGGGGGCATCACTGCCCTCAGGTGGTGGAAGTAGGAGGCCCAACCTTTGCTCCATGGAGCTGGAATCGCACCTCCATCCCAGTGGGCAGCAGTTCCGCGCACAACCACTCCGCCACCAGGGCTCAGCCCCTAAAATATATTTTTGTGATCAGTGATGACTGCAGACAAGTTGTCACTGTAGTCCATGTCTTTTTATAGTCTTGTAATCATTCACTCACTCACTCACTCACTCACTCACTCACTCACTCAATCACTCACTCACTTACTCCCATCCAGCCAACATCCACTCATAGTGACCCTGTAAGATGGACCAGAAGTTCCATGGTGAGTTTCTGAGACTGCATCTCTGCCTTTCTCCCTTAGGCTAATTGGCAGTTTCAAACTGTTGACCTGGTAGTTTGCAGCCTGACAAGAAACCACTGGGCTCCTTCTTGGGCTCCTTAAATTATTGTTAGGGAGTCCTCAAAGTTCCATTCAAATCAGTGTTTTCCAAGGAAATCTGCTGGGCTAGTTATATTCAAAGCAGAGAAGGCAGCACGGACAATTATGGTGGGATTTTTTTTTTTAACTTCAAAAGGGCAATCTTAATAGATTTTCTCAAAAGGCCCGAGACCAATCATCAGGACTACTTAGGAAGACTTTCTTCAAATTAAAATTACATTGGCCAAAAGGCCAGAATATTTGCGCAGGGGAATTTTCCCATCATGAGACTGAACTCTCTCCTCTCATGAGGATGTCATGGGGAAATTGCACCCCATCACCCAAAGCCCCAATTTTATGTCTTCAGATGTCCTTTTGTTCATTTGAAGGGAACATTATTTGAGCACCATGTGGAGACCAAAACCTAGTTTTAATGTGGTATGATGGTAGTTATATGATTTGATGTTAACTTGAACATATATAAAAGTGTGGGGGTGGTGTTCAATCTCTCAAACAAGTCACAGACTTATGTTGCCTCCTTGTAAGCATGACCTTCCCAGACTGTTTCTCTGTCTTCACTTTCCTGCTTGCTGACCCCGGTTGCTGCCAGAGACCCAGATATGTTTCCATTGCCATGGGATCCACATAACTTTGTACCCACATCCCTGCAATCTTCTTATATGTTGATCCTTGCCTGTGGCTACATGTGTCTAAAGAGGGACTGATGGGCTAGTATCAGACTTAAAGACTTGAGCTGAACTGAGCTGGCTTGTTTTCTTGATATATAGTTGCTTCTTGATATAAAAGTCTTTCATATGTATGAGTGTGTCCGGATTTATTTCTCTAATTAACCTGGGAAAACTTATGTAGTGTGGATGGAAGATCACAGAATTCATCAGAGAAAGGTTAGAGATATGAAAACACAGACTTTAGAAATACATAGACTTACTAGAAGATATGCTGAGAAACAATAGCTTCACATTTTTTTAAGGTGTCTGATTTTCCAGCACTACTTTTTACCTTCTTCTTGTAAACTTGAATAGAGTTTGAGGTGACGACAACCATCTCCCTACATTGTAACTTTCAAAGGACATGGCTTTCAAAGGAATAGGTCCTGGGTACATTCTAGTATATTCAATATGAATATATTCATCTATTTTAACTTTTTTTATTATCAATATACATAGAAATGTGCTAAGTGTAAAGTTTGTGGTACATAATAATATGAGTGTCTGTGTCAATGGGAAAGTAGACAATTAAAGAGGAATTATTAATTTTAAGTAAGCAGTCATCACCACCAATGAGCTCTGTTCTAGGTGATATTTGTATTTAACTTGTCCATTGGATTGAATAGGTGACAGACCAGATCTGTCTGCATAAGGCCACCTCAATCAGATGACTCTTTTCTTAAAATATCTTTACCTTTTATTTTCATATGCCAGACAGCAAAGACATACATACATTACAGCCCAGATCTTTTAGTGTTTATGAACAAAGCATAAAATGTTAAAAATTCATTAGAGGAGGAAAAGAGATTTCAGAACACAAACTGCAATTACTCCCTGCCTCACAATACTTACCCACCCAACCCTCTTTTAATTTTGAAGCCTGTTTAAAATTACATTGTAAATCTGGGCATAAAACATTCATAACTCTAGGTCCCATGTTGTGTCTGCAATATACAAGCTCTAGAAGTATGGGTCACCAAAGGAAGACTGAGTCTTCCTTTATATGAGCTCAAGAATCCTAAGGATAGTGGTGCCAAAATTGAATTCTGATGCTGATCATGAGAGAAAATTATTTTTAAATGTCATAAAATTATGCAGTTCAAACAATTATAATGAATTTAAAGGTACTCACCTTTTTAAAAGACTTTGAGGGTGCATTAAGAATATTCCCAACCTTTCAGAATAACTAGGAGTATGCCAAACACTCTCATGTAGAACTTCCTATTGTGAGTTTCAGGGCCCTACGCTTTTAAGGGAGAAGACAGTTTCACCTTTATCCAACATCCCAATGTTGGTGGGTTCAAGTTGCTGACCTTGTGATCAGTAGCCTGATGAGTAATGACTATACTCCCAAGGATTACAGATGAAAATGGCACTACAGCCCTAGGAAAGAGAATGGGCACAGGCCAAGTGATGGACAGTTGTAAGAACAAGGCAGTCATTTGATACCATATGATTTTGTGCCTTGAAAACCCAGTAGGGTAGTATTTCCCTCTCAGCTGGCATTGCCATGAGTGAAAGGCAATTAGCCAATTGAGGGTTTTTTTGGCTTGTTTGTTTGCTTTATATAAATTGAAGGAGTCATTATGTATGGATGGTAGAGGTATGTATGTATGGCAGAGGATGCGATCTGTATTTCAGAAAGCTTTCTCTGGGCACTGGATGGACTGACGAAACGAACAAGTACAGTTATAATAGGGAAAGGGAGCAGTTAATGCAAGGATTCATGGGGGAAAATGATAGCGCCCGCCTAGTGTTAGATTCCCAAATAAGTAAGCTATGCCTGGGTCCATTTCTAGTCATCCACCTATTTGTACTAAATAAGTTTCTCATGGTTTTCCACAGTTGTTATTCTAGAAGCCCTTTCCCCCCGCCTCTCATAGCCCTGTGCTCATTGTCCACAGCTTAAATTGATCACCGCTCTCAAAGTGGTCTAGGTCAGCACTTCTCAAAATTGAATGTGCATAAGAATCACCTCGGGGACTTTTTGGAAGTCTGATTCTGATTTAGTAGTCTTGGAGTGAAGCCTGAAAGTCTGAATTCCTAAGAGCTTCTCGTGGATGCCTTGTGACGTCGGGTGGACCACACCTTTGGATAATAGACATCTAGGTGAGTAACATATGAGAGCTTATTGTACATAGGTAAAGTGTGCTGGAACTTGGTAAAAGATGGACTGGATGTTATGGTGAATAAGAAATGGCAGTTCCATATTATTCAGATGGATCATAAGAAACAAGCACATGCATGCATGAAGGCCACATGGAGAATAGCATAACTATCACACTAATAACTACTGTGCTTGGGCAGAGTAGAAGAAAAAGCTGAAAAGTGTAGGATGACAGGAAGCAGACAGAGACTTGGGAGTTCTGTGCAGTCAGGGGGGCCTTCTATGCATTGGCTACTCACTGCACAACAATCAGCAGTCCCAAACCGTCAATGGTTCTGTGGGCGAGCACAGGCTTTTCTATACTTGTCAAGGGCCAGCGTATCAGAAGCTCACAAGGGCAGTTCTAGTCTCTCCAATAGCGTCATTATAAGTTGGCATTGACTCAGTGGCAGTGAGTTTTTACTTTTTTTCTGACAAATCTGAAACCTTGAGGAATTCAGGAGCCTTAAAAAATCTTAGAATATGTAGAGAATCTCTACAGCTCAGATAAAACGTTTTTGTGGCTCATATCACATTCAGGAATGGTCAGAGCTGAAGCATGGGGTAAGAAAGTGGGAAGACGCTGTTGCGTGCCTCATCATTAGTGGTTTGATGAAAAATTAAAAATTTATTACGTTTTAAAAATTGTGCAAAAATTAGAACAATAAATACCATAAATTAATTTTATATATACTGGACACACGTAAGTATGCCAGATTAAATCATTTAATTCTCATAATAACGTTTTTGCCTCCCACTTTATGGGCTCAGGAATGAAACAGAAACTCAGTTCTTATAGTGTGTCCAAAATTATAAGGCTGAAAAATAAAATCAAGACTGGCTAGTCTATACATCAGTATTTTTACAAGTATCTGCATGTCTATTTTCACTTAGTAAAAAACCCAAGTTAATATATGTGTGTGTGTATATGTATGTATGTATGTATGTGTATATATATATACACACATATATATATCACTGCCTCTGGTGGTCGCGGGCGTTACCCAGTGCCGCCCCTGAGAGCCGCTGCTGGATTTGAACCGCCAAGCCCGCGGACCGCAGTCCCGCACTCAACCACTCATGCCACTGAGGTTCAGCCCTGTTGTATATATTTCTAAAACAGACTTTGAGTGCAAACTAAATAAGCTATCATACATATTCTCATCTTGGCCAAAAATGCTGAACTATTTTGCCTGTCTTAATACTTGAAAATATTTAACCATTATTATATTTAGGTTCAATTTCAACTGGGCGAGACGGCATCATCTTTCCCTTTACCATAGGATACAACAAAATCTTCTCCAATTAGATTTTACACTTACCGTTATCCCTGTTAACCATTATTCACAGCCGAATTTTATAAACCTATCAACATCTCCCCTCACCAAGATAGTTAAAGTTCATCGTGGCAACCTGGCCGATAAACACGTGGAATCCATTGAAGGGTAGAGAGAGAGAAATGGCTTGGGGAGGCTGGCCTTCTTAGTTCTCAGGTCTCTTGATTTCTGATGGTCATACTTGTATCTGCCTTAGCTAGTTCTTTGCCTCAGCTGGTAAGGCTCACTTCCTGTGAGACATCCCTGAGGAGAAGTCACATGGATCTACCTCCATGCAGCCCTGGGTGCTTCAGCAGCCATGTAGAGACCCGTGCACTGAGAGGCTTACACAATCACTTATTTGGCTTTCCTCCTGTCAGTGTCATTGCATGTGTTTTGTGAGATGGAGGAGGACTTTGTTGATTGATGTCGGACATATCGACTAACGTAGGATTGGACAGCACTGGGTTGGGATGCTTTCTTGATGCACACTTGTCCTTTATATAAAACTCTATCTTATATATGTGTGTGTGTTTCTGTGGATTTTTTTCTCTAGTCTACCCAGACTAACATTCCCACTCTCTTTTCAACAATCTCATAAGGAAAAGGGAATATTCAAAGTGAGTTCTCCCTTCTCCCTCATTTTAGAATGACGTGCACTCATAAAAGTCATGCCATGTTTGTTTATATAGCACCTTCTTTTACACTGCCAATTTTTAAACTACCTATCTTTTCCCATCCATTATTCTGAGGAAAGTACATTCTCTGATTTGAAGAAACTTCCTCTCTAGTTAGGACTTTGAACATCTGCATCCATAAATATAACCATTTCCAGAGTTGGGCACAGAACTGTAGCAATCTAACATTAGTTTACAGTGTCAAACACTTTTCTCATTTCCTCAGTCAAATTTTGGTCAAAACAAGCCCTCGTCTTCGAGGGTAGGTCAAATATATATCAGCAGCAAGCTTGTGCACTCACAGAAATTTCTCAGCACATCAGACCAGCTTTAAATACCATAGGCCAAGTTTTACCTTCTGTGGGCCATGCCAGAGGGTCTATAGATGCTAATGGTATATGTCCAAACTCAGCCAGTCTCTTAATTTCTGTCCTAAAAGAGTAACCCCAGGTTATCAGATATCTCACTCTATTCCTCTAATCAGAACCTTCTTTGATGGGACTAGGTGCATCCAAAGGTAAATAACTAGCTCAAAATAAACAAAAACAAAAACAAAACCCTGATGCTATCTAGTCACTTCTGACTCTGCAAACCTTTTCTTCTGATCAGTGCTAAATGTATATGCAAATATTTTTATGTGCAAATGTTCTGAGGTAGAAGGTTCTGAACTGGGTTTAATTTTCTAGGAAGATTGCATACTCTACTTTGGCTTCAAACAATGACCTATTTCTTCTGGATCCCTTTGGTAGTTATATAATCTGGTGTCAATTTGAGAGGATTAAGAGTGAAGGGGTGGAGTCTCGCCTGTCAGTCAAGATCTAACCAATGAGGCCTCTTTGTGGGCATTGCCTCCTGAGAATTCTGGGGACTCGTGTCTTTTTTTCCTTCTTGGAGGCAAGAGACACTCTGTCTCTAAGTTCACTTCCTAAGATACTCTACTGACAAGGCTTAGCAAGAGACATGATACTATGCCTTGGGAGCTGGAGAAGCCACATGGAGCCATCCTGATGCAGCCAGACTTCTGGAGCTAGAGAAGTCACATAGACACCCCTGCCTGCACTAAGATACTTACAATATCGCTGGATCCACTAGACTTCCAACCCACTGGCCTATGATCCTCCTGAATTTGGCATCATTGCATGTATTTCTTGAGTCCAAAGAGGACTTTACAGATTGGTATTGGACACATGGACTAATATTGGAATTATGGAAATGATCTGCACTGGACTGGGAGTTTTTCTAAATATCCAATTGTTCTTGTATATAAAACTCATTCTTATACACATATGAGTGTCTATAAATTTGTTTCTCTAGTCTAGCCAGACTAACAGAGTCCCATTTTGTGAATTCAATCAAGTATAGGCTGGTGGCAGGCTTGCACATTTTTTTTTGTAATTAGAATTTCCAGTATTCATTTCTGTAACACATGTATGCCTATTTCCAACCATCCAAAATCCAAGAGCCACAGCCAGTGAATTGATTCCAACCCATAGAGACTCTCTATAATGTTCCCAGAGCTTTTTGAGACAAACCTCATCTTCTTTCTGGAAAGCAGCTGTTAGGTTTGAAACCTGCATTTAGGAATCCAGGGCTTCTCCTACAATGCCACTGGGGCTTCTATTATATCATACTAGGCAGGATAAAACAGTCTCAACTCCATAGTATGATCAAGGAAATGCATAATCCTAAATGAATAATCCTTTTAAAATCACTCATATTCAATTTCTCTTCTCTATTTGGAGTATCTCATTCATATGGATATAGTATCAGGTCTTTGACAGGGCTTATCTAATAGGTTTTGTCTGGTGTCAACGTTCTTAGCTAATAGGCTTGGCTTTTGCCCCAGACTATTACAGAAGCAGTTTTTCTCCCCTTGGGTACACTTTCATCTATTATATATTCCTTTAAGTCATTACAGGTAAAGAAACCAAATTAAACAATTAAAAAATAAAAATTTCAGTTCTCTTTCCTCTTATTTCTCTTACCACAGTGTTCTCTTGAGTCTGGAGCAATTTCAATGACTCCTACTCCTGAAGTCAACTGTCTGAATAGCCACATCTATCTTTCTCTAGCTCCACAAGGATGAAAGAGAAACTAATTCCACATCTGCCAAAGGATGATTCCTTTAAGGCAGTGGTTCTCAACCTGTGGGTTGTGCTCCCTTTGGGAATCAAATGACCCTTTCACAGGGGTCACCAAATTCATAAGAGTAGCAGAATTATAGTTATGAAGTAGCAATAAAAATAATGTTTTGGTTGGGAGGGTCTCTACAACATGAGGAGTTGTATTAGAGAGTTGTGGTGTTTGGAAGGTTGAGAACCACGGCTTTAAGGCATTGGTCAGACATGCATCCAGCACTCATCCTTCTGTCCTGCTAATACCACTGTTCCTGTTAGCCACTCTACATCTTGGACAATCTATCATAAGGGTCATGCAGAACTCAAGTTGTTCATGATTGTGGGGGTTTATTCCAAACCAAAATCACTGCTATAAAGTTGATTTTGACTCCTAGTGGCCTTGTAGGATAGAGTACCATTTCCCTGGCAAGTTTCTGAGATTATACATTTTTACAGGAATAGACACCCTCATGTGAAGCAGTTGGCGTTTTTGAACTGTTGAACTTATACTTAGTAGCCCAACTTGTAACCAGATATACCATAAGCATTCTTCATGGGGAAGATTATTAGGAAGTTAAAATATTATCACAAATCAGTATCCAAAAGCATTTTGGATATAGTACTTCTGTTCAGAGCAGCCCTTCTTCTCAGCCATGTGAGCAGGCACCTTTTTCTCTGGTCTTAAACCCCTCAAGCATGCTCTTACAGTGCAGATAAATACCCAAAGGTCATCCCACTATGCAAGCCAGCATCCTGTTAGAGCACTTAGCTTTACTTGTTCCCTGTGCTA
The DNA here is from genome assembly GCA_004026705.1 of Nesogale talazaci. Lineage (NCBI taxonomy): Eukaryota > Metazoa > Chordata > Mammalia > Afrosoricida > Tenrecidae > Nesogale > Nesogale talazaci. The sequence goes on along the minus strand of PVJH01004135.1, from coordinate 88,132 downwards.
AAAAGCTTGTCACTCTCTCAAGGTTCTCTGCTGCCATCACTTCTCCAGGAAATAGTCCCAGTCAAGCACAAGTTCTCCTTCTGATGGTTATGGGGTTCTCTGTTTTTACTTCTGAGATGTTTTACTTTATAATTGGCATAATGGCAAAATTAGCCAATCCTAGAAAGTCAGAGTCCTCTATACCTCATTTACATGTTTCCACCAGTCTTTAGAAAGCTTTGTTAAGTAAGTGTTGGATGACTAACTGTAAAGTCTGAAGTTAAAATCCACTCACTATTTGCAGGACAAGGATGAAAAATCTGCTCCCATAAAGTTTTACAGCCAGAAACCATTTATAGGGATATTATGAGTCAGAATATACTTCATGTAGTAGATTTGGGATTGTTCTTGAAACAGGCATTTGGTGGCAGTTAAAAAGACTGGAGAGAAGAAACATACATAGTAATTTCCCTTCACCACAAGACTTTACAACCTCATTGATTAGACTTAACAATGATACTGTTGTTGTTAGGTACCATCTAGTTGGCTTCAACCCAATGGGTCCGAATGAACACCCACAGGTTTTCTAGGTTGTGACTTTTATAGGAAATGCTAGCCACGGTTGTTTGTTTTTCTGCAGAGCCACTGGATGGATTGGAATTACTAACCTTTGAGCAGTAAGCAAGTGATTAACTATTATACCACCAGGGGAAGATATATAGATGATAGATTATAGATAGATATATGGATAAGTTGATAGGAATATAGGTAGATAATAGATGATATCTATAGAATATAGACAATCAAATTCTTATCTTTGGGAGTGATTTCTTTCACTAAATGTAATGTTCTTGAGATTCTTTCATGTTGCTATATGTAAATAATTCTTTGTATTGTTGTAAATGAATGGAGATGCTGAGGAGTGTGAAACACATAGAATGAGAAGACAAAGGAATGCTGCTCCCTCAGACTGTACAGCAAAGCCCTGAGATGTGTCCTTTCTTTAATAATACTAAAATTTGGGAATACATGGATGGTTGCATTTACTCAGAATTTTAAAAATTTGATAAGCAATATTCTTAGAACAACATCTAAAAAAATCAGGTGCAGTACAAGTAATCCACAAAGCAAAAAGCAGAGACCCAAACAAACTCCAGGCTACTCATTTTTTATCAGACATGACCTTGATTGTCACTATGCACCAGTGTGCAGATGATCATATTGATGTTGAATGTGTATCCTTGAAGTTTTGACTTGTACCCAAGGTTTGTTAGCTACATGTATTGCTAAATTGTACATTTTTGTTACTGGATAATATTCTATGATGTATCACATTATGTTTATCATTCATTGTTTCTACGTCTACAATATTAGAAATATGGGTAAAGCTGCAATGAATAGATACATCTTTCAGTAGACATGTTTTTCCTTCTTTGGGGTAGAAACCTAGGAATAGAATTTCTAGGCCACACAGCTACTTCCTGATTCACACTCTGAAGAACTGCATACCTGTCTCTGGCCCTGCCTGCACCATTTCACATTTTCGTACAGGGGAATGAGATCTTCTCTGCTCCCTCACTGGTAACAGTCATTTTCTTGGTTGGGGCACTCATCCCACTGTGGGTGACGTGATCTGTTTAGTTTACCAGCAACTAACAACAATGATGAATGATACTGGGTATATTTCCATCTGGTGATTCACTAGAGACATAGCTTAGAAAATATTTATTTAAACACATGTTTTAAAACAGGTTTCTCCTTTTACCATTAAATTGCAAGTCATGTCTCTATGATCTAGATACACATTTCTCATCACCCACCTGCTTTTTAAACACTTCCTTTCAGGATGCAGGCTATTCTTTTCACTTTGTGATGATATATGATTTTAAATGGATAAAATCTATATACCATATATAACTTTAAACTGATCAAGTCCAACTTGCATTTTCTTCCTTTTTGTGGTTATTATGCTGCATCTAAGTACTATAAAGATATCATCTTATGGTAAAACCTGATAATTTCATAGTTTTAGATTTTATAAGTAAGAGTGTGATTTATTTTAATAAACACTTTGTAAGATATGAAGTCAGAAGACTTTTTTTTTTCTACTTTAGGATTGAATTCAGAGTATGTAAAAAATCCAACAGCTTTATGGAAAAAAATGTGTGTTATTATTTTTATTTAAAGTCAAGTATTAAAGAACATATTACCTGTGTGATCATAAGAGGCCGAAAGGAGCAATATCAAGTATCAAAGAACAAGAATCACTAAGAATGAGGGGGAAGGCCCACTTGTGGGCAATCAAATACCTGAGGCACGAGGAGGAGACAGGCCAATCAAGGTGCAGTGAGGCAGTGATGAAACATACAACTTTCCTCTATTTCCTGAAGGCTTCCTCTCCCCAACTATCATGGTCCCAATTCTACTTTACAAATACAGCTGGACTAGAGGACGTACACTGGTAGAGATGGGAACTGAAAATACAGGGAACCGATGATGAATGCATCCCTCTGGACCAGTGGTGAGAGTGGAGTTCACAGATGGATGGAGAGAAGGTAGGAGAGAGGGAGCCAACTCCAAGGATCCACACATAGCCTCTCCTCTGGAGGACAGACATCGGAGGAGGGGGCAAGGGGAGATGCTGGGAAGTGTAAGCTATGACAAAGCAATAATAATTCATAAAGGAATGAGAATTGGGAGGTGAGGAGCAAGAAGACAAAGGAGAAAGGATGAGAAACTGAAATCAAGGGCCCAAGTGGAAAGGCGGATGTTTGGAGAATGATAACGGCAGTAGGCATGTGAAGGTGCTTGGCACAGAATATGTAACTATGTATTGTCACAAGTGATGTACGGGTTCCCAATTAAAATGGGTAAAAGAAAAAATAATAAATAGGACATATCACCTTGTTGTGTCAGTCAGGATGCTAAATAGTAAGCTAGGAACATGATAACATGATAACATGAATATACTCAAGATAGATAAACTGATTTTATTTTTGAATTTTAGAAACTCTCATTCCACAGATCTGTCACTTAACTGAGGAATCTTAATTTTCATAAGGGCCCTGATGAGTAAATTTGCTTTAAATCAAATACATCATTAACACTATCATAAACCTCATAAAATCTGCTTATTTCCAACACACCATAAACAATTAAGACACTTGTGGTAATAGTGTGCCTTGAAAAACTACACTACAAACTATTTCTCTGACCGACATAATAAATGTAATGAGGGCTCGATAATTCAACTCCTAAGGAACAAGGATGAATCTATTGCATATCATAGAATGCTATTATGGAAGTAAGTATACAGAATGAGTTCTCTCTCCCGCCTTCAGTGACTATACAAGAACAGGGACTCACCGACATTTTTTTCTATCATAGCAGTCCACAGATAAATCTTAAAACTTTTCACCTGCTTTAATGACAACTGCTTTAAAAAATATCTAATTATTTGAAACTTGAAAGACCGACTCTATGAAATTGTCAACAAGCTGTGAGCTATTTCTTTTCTTTCAACTCACAAGGCCAAATAATTTTAGAAACCAAAGAATAAAAGTAAAGGGGAAATCAGAGATTGTGAATTATTCTCCGGATGATAAATTTAAGACAGCATTTCTGAAAATCACATTGTTGGGCTTTTAGGAAAATATCTGACAGTTTAGATGATGCAGGAAAGAGAACTGAATGAAAAATATTCTCAAGAAACAGAGAAAGACAAATATAAACCAGTGGAGTCTCAAGGGCAATATGAATTATCCCTGTCTGTTTTTCCTAACAATATATTTTTTGCTGATTATTATAAGAACTAAATGTCAATGAGACAATATGGAAGGAGCTGATTCTGCTATGTTGGTCAAAAATTTGAAGGATATTTTGTCTCTGAAAAGTTGGCAAAGAGTTTAGAAATAAGTTTTCTGGACATATTGAAAACAAACGAGTTCCAGAGTAAGAATTTCCAAGACATGTTTTATGCTTCCTTGATCTATGAATCATCAGATATTTAATGGTTAACTACTCATTGTACTATTTATTGAATACAAGAAAAATATATACAGTTTATAACTGCTTGGTAGAAAAAAGAAAATAAGAAGGAAGGAATGGAAAATTCTTTTCTATTAATATAGTTTAAAGATATAACCCATCTCAATATTTTTCCATGTGCAATTCAGTAATACAGATCATGTACTTCATGTGGGGTGATTATTCTTTTCATCCCTTTCTTGCCATCCACCCCCATTAAATAAACAGATTACCTCCTAAGTCGTTATATTTTACTTCCCCCCTTTCCTCATCTTTGGTAATCACACAAACACACACAGGAATTTTGACTTCATTTATTTGCTTATTTTTTTATAAATGCATTCATATACAATTTCTAATGTTGAGATGGACTTGATTTGTCCAGCATTTGGAAATTTATTTGCATGTTGAACTATATATCAAATATTTCTACCAATAGGTTTAGGTAGAAGCATATGGGTATATGTTGTATGTCAGGATAGGAAGACTACTTGAAATAATAGAGCTAAGATAAGAAGACATGATCCTGAGCACTTCAGGAGGGGTTGAAAGGAGGAGGATATCCTGGAAGATCTGAACTCATTTTCCTTCTGTCACTGCCAATGATAGATCCATATTCAAAGTCAATGTTTTCTATGCCATGGAAGCAATGGTTTATAATTCAAGTATGACCGGCAGAGCCATGGTAACATCACACTGATGTCATATTGAACTCTGTCAAAGTTCCACAATGAACATAAAAGTTTAGTCTAAGAAATAACACCAGCAGCTTTTTTTTTTCAAATAAATGATTAGTATTAAGCCAAACTAAAGAAACAATTCATTTTGAGAAGTGAATTATATTTTCCAACTGTTATTTCATAGTGTACACTGGCACCACTCCAGAGAGACAGAAGGAAAATCCTTGTAATAAAAGATGTTTTAATAAATTTTTAATTTTTTCATAGCCTGACTAAAGATTTAGAAGGAGAATGCCACTTCCTAACCAGGCTACAGTATTTTGAAGTCAAACCTCTCTTTCTTTATCCAACATTGTAATATGAGTGACCCTTTGCTCTAGTTTAGCGTAACTGCCAATAGAAATTGATATTTAATTCCTGAAAGATCAGCAATAATGGATACAAACTGACCAGATCAATAGCTAGCACTTTTCTAGACTGCAACTTTTATCATAGCCCCAGTTACTCCTTGACACAGGGGTTGGTATTTTAATATCCTGGTTGTTTGATAATCTCACTAATTTTGATTTTCACTTAAATGTGAAGGATGCCTATTGGAATAATAATCACTTTAAAATACTCAAACATTATGTCTCAGTAGTTTTAATCATATGTCAGAGCCAATTAATGAGTACATAATGCATCAGGTGATACACACACACACCATGGTACATCAGGCACCATACATACACATCAGGCATTAAATATGCAAACATATATATTATGAGTCAGAATTGGCACATTGGCAGTGGGCATGATGATCTCCTTAGTCTATTTGGATATGTAAGGCAGAGACAATTTTGAAAACAAGTTAATTAGAAATAACATCAATGTGGTCTGCACAATGATTATTTGTAAATATCTTCTGTACTCTCCACATCCCCATCTTGTCTACTGCTAATCACAACATTTTAAACAAACAAAAATATTGCTCTTTGGACTTCCTTGTAAATAAATGCATTTACAAATACACACCAGTATTTTTTACAGTCCCTCCATTTTTAATGTGTGCATGTGTTAAATCCAGATTTTTTAAAAGGTGGTTCTGATTAACATTTAATTTTGACAAATTCTAAAAGAAATCACCTGAAGAATAGAATATGTAGTTTTCTTAATCTGAAAATAATAAATAGTCTGAGAGAATAATTAAAACTTGAAGAAAAAAATCAATATTTTTGTATTACATATTTTCTTGCTTTCATTATCTCCCTACTGTGAGACAAATTGAATATGTTCTGCACTCAGTCATCAAAAACCATGTCACTCTCATTACACAATTATAAGGCTGAAGTGGAACAGTAACATATATACGCAAAGAACTGAGAGAAAAAAATACCTCCAGGTTTGGTCACAAGTAAATACAGCTTTACTGTGCCAAGACAAAGAAAATATAGGAAAATTCTCATTACTTTTCTCTGCCTCTTCTCTTTTTCTTTTGCCCCACAGAGGGTCTCAGGTTTATGTAACTGCATGGCTTGCTTAGGAAGTCAAAGCACGGAGAAACTTCATATTTGCATGACAGCTTAGCAGGGTGAAGCATAGGGTCAGCTTCACATTACTGTGCAAGACATCAAGAACAGAAAAAATCTGGAAATCAAAACATACAGAAGGTGGGGGGGAGGCGGGTTCTCAGAGAGGATCAAGCTAGAGGAGGAGAACTCCAGTCTGTGCAGGAACACACACACATTGGAAGTTTACCAAGCTGCACGTGGCAACACATTCACACAGAATAACAAAAGTCATGAAAAGTGAACTATTACATAAGTATGACTATTCCTTCCCAACAAGTCCTAGGTGAGGGACAGGTGAGAAAAAAAAGCACGTGCATATACAAAGCACACAAGCTTTGAAGTTCTAACTTTACATGGTAAAGCAATATTGATAGAAAGGAAATTACCTTACATTGTAAAGCTAAATTAATTGCTTGCTTAAATAAACAAACAAAAATCATCACATTTCCATGGATTTTAAGAAGATCAAGTTTCTCATCACATAATTGAAATGCACAGTTTACAGTCAACATTTTCTTCAGAATATCAAAAGCCATGACAACATAACCTGGGAAAAGCCAAACATCGGTAGGGGTAAAAAGATTGCCCTGAGATTAATCACCCAATCCTCAGAACTACTAGACAAACGTTTTAAATAATTTATTCTAAACCTGCCTCATGAATGAATATTAAACACACATGAAACACTCTTTACATTCTGAGTAAAGAGATTGAAACAATTTATTCACTTTAAATTAACAGAATATAATACTTAAAACTAAAATATTTGCCCATGGTGCTCAATCTATTTCATTAAATAAAGATTTATAGCAAGTAGATGGCTCTTTCCATTGTAGAAATATGTAAATCCAGTTTAGTTCCAGGTCCATGTGCTAGATGTATCTTCTCTTGGATGGTTTCATTGATTAACCCAAGTCAGTAGAAACAAAACACGATTCAGATGCAGAAGAATCCAAGGTCAGCCAGTGAGATGGCAGGTCACTGATGACTCCAACGATTGGTGGGTAATATGACATACTGTTGGTTAAAATCATGGGCCTGGAGGTTGATAGCCAGATGCAGGATCCAGAGCCAGCAAAAGGAAGGGTGAATTCACCCAGCAGTCCATAATTATGCAAAGCATATGAAAGCATGATAAGATATAAAAAAACACAAGCAATTATCTTACATGAACACAGATGCAAAAACTTCCAGTCAATTCAATAATCTATAAAGTTTACACATTATGGCAAAGTGAGATGTATTTCTAGAACATGAAGAGGTTAAAACTATAAATAATAATCAGTTATACACAGATTTAACTCTTATGAACATAGGCATCAATAAGAGAAGATATCAAAATTTATTCATGATAAAATAGCACATGGAACTAGAAACTTTTTGCACTTGACAATCATAGCTTTAAAACTCTAGCAACAACAGCAACAATGACAACAACAACAAAATTCTACTGCCAACATCCAAGTTGTGGTGAGAAACTAGAGGATACCCTCCCAACATTGATAAACAGAAAGCTTTTTTCATGCTGAAAACAAGTGATCTGACACAATAATTTGCCTTCTCTTGAAAAATAAAAAGATAAAGATTAAAAAGATAGCATACACTCATATTTCCCTCACCTTTTATCTCAACTAGTTTAAAAACACAAGTGTTTTTAAATACAAGTGTATATGTCAGTGTATGTGAATTTATCATTTATTATTATATCAATTATTTATTATTTGTTTTTAAGCATACATTGATGTGACACTACTCAAAATGGGAAGAAACACCTGCAGCTATCCATTAATAATTGGAACATAGATTGTACCAAAAATGACACTAGAAAATTTGGGAGTTATTAAAAACGAAATAGAACTCAATCAGATTAATATTCTAAGCATTAAGAACTAAAGAGACCATTTTGAAGTAAACAATCATGCTTCACTATTTTGGGAATAACAAGCTAAGTAGGAATGCCATCACACTCATCATCAAAAATAACATTTTAAGGTCTATCTTGAAGTACAATACTGTCTTGATAGAATAATTGTCATATTCCTACAAGGAAGATCAGATAATAAATTCTTTAATGATTTTTTGTGGCATCACTACCCTGGTGAATAAAAATTTTTATGTACCATCTAAAAGCTAGTCATGAAGAACTCTTCAAAAATCTGAAATTTGCAATCGAGTAAACACACAATCAAGGTTTCCAGTTTGGAATGTGATATTTGGAAACAAAGAGGGAGAATCAGTAGAATTATGTTACACATAAAGCTGGAGGTCACTCATAGAGTTTGGCAGGACTAATGACATTCATTCCACATAGCATTTGCAAAAAACAAAAGGAAAGATACTCAGTATTTACTAAACTAAAAATATTAACAAAAGAAATGGAGAAATTTGAAGCTTTGAGTTGCAATATGGAAAGATTCTATGGGCAGAACACTGAAAGTTGCAAAAAGCATCAGTGGAAGATTAAGAAATAAGCAGATCCACTGTATCAAAAAAATTGTTTAATGTTTCATTCCTTCAAGTGGAAATTTATGGCTAAGAACTGGTCATACTGATGGAAGAAGTGCTAGCTGAATTAGTGCCTTGGTAAAAATAAAATTCCAGAATACCAATGAAAAAAAATTTCAGCCATTGAATGCAACACTGGAAATACTCACGAATCTAGTCACAGTGTTGGAAGCCCCAGACCTGCCTAACTAACTGAAAGAGAACCATGTTTGCATTCATTCATAAGAAAGAAGAATCCCCTATTCACTTACGGTCTGTAGGTACAGAGCATCACAAACCTCTCTCTGCCTTAAGAAACCTCTTTCGAACATACAGTTAGCAAATTTTGACACTTGACCATGTTTCATTCCAGATCACAAACCATATTTTGTCACTCAATAGAACAATTGGGGGGAAAACACATTCCTTTGAATATATCTGAGTCTGTTTCTTAATATACATACAAGTTTATGTATTTTCTTACACTTAAGACTTTTAATTTCATAAATCAGTGAGACTATTAGAAACTTGAAAAAAATTCATTTCTGGTAAAATACATAACTACTGTGTTTTTGTATGTCAGTATTGGGTTCCTTCTGATTACCTGATTAGCAAAATAATTATCATTATTTCAAAAATTTGTAGAATATTTTTAAAAATTCTATTCCCTAGATGTTTCTTATTTGATGTTGAATTGAAAGATAGTATAACAAGCTTCAATTTCTCTACACGTTTAGAGACTATTATCTATTAGGTGTAGTTTTAGTAGCACCTTAGGACACCTTGCAATAAGCAGAAGTCACTAAGATCACTTAAGGGTGTAATATAAGGGACTGTAAGGCACTGGAGCATCATCCTTCCACTTCAAATACATCCATTTCTTTGAAACAAAATAATTTATCACATCTTCCTAAATTAATTATAGAAGTTATAAAAGTAAATTTTACTCTTGTCCTCTACATTAATCCTAACTAGGTCAGTATTTCTGTGTGTCCATATTAATGGAAGGATAAGGCTAGTGCTCTTTAACTCCAAACTTTTGTAATTACAGCTAAAATTAAAATTTTACCATGGATGAATTGCCCAAGTCCACAGATGAAAGCCGTCCGGGAGAATTAACAACTGGATTCCAGTATGACTTATGTTATCTTTGATAATTAATTAAAATCAAAATGCAAAGGCCTATATTTGGAACCTTAACGGGTTTTGAGTTAGAACTTTTTCAAATCCCTTTATGAATTGATTTAAGTGTTGGGAAAGTGGAAGTATTTTGAGGAATCTAGGACCAGGACATAATGTGGCAGAGTAAACCTTTCTCTATTTATTAAAATAAGCTGAATTAGATATCTTCCTCATGCGTACCAGAAATCTCATAAGATTGGAAAGTATGCTTTCTCTTTATCTAAAACTAAACAGGTGAAACGTCATTATAGACTATAAAGGGACTGATACACACACACACACACACACAAACCTATATACCTAAATTGAGATTTAACAGAGAATTCTAAGCAACTTGAGATGGAAGCACATCAACCCTGAAGAATATCGATAAGAGGCAGCAATGATAACAGATAATTTATGGTTAGAGCTTAAAACATAACTATTGGTTTTAGTACTAATAACTAATATGTAGAATAGTCAATGTGTTTACTGTGGACAGACACAAGCAACATAACCGTATTTAAAAAACACTCCACAAGCAAGTTTGTAAGCATTAGAAGGGAAAGAATAAAGACAATAACAGCCTACTGCCATGCAGCCAGTTCTTACTCAGGACATTTCAGAGTGTATCCTTTGGTAGTCTCTTTCTTTTCCTCCTTCCCTAAACAACCCCCCTTCTTCCCTCCCTTCTTCCTTTCTTTATTGAATTTTTGGTGAAACTTTACCCAAAAAATCAAGTCCCCACTTAACATTTTCAATATTTATATGTTGTTTGTAACATGGGTTATATGTTTATAATAATATATATATTATTCAGTAACATGAGTTATATGTTTAATATAACATCATCAGTTATATAATAACAATCTTATTACTTTAATTTGGTTGTTCTGTGTCCATCACTCTAGTTTCCCTCCCCCTCTCTCTTCTTCATTTTTCCTTTGGGATGTTGATGTTGATGATCAATGTTCCATTGATGTTGCGTCTCTCCTAGATGATAAAGCAGTACAAGTCTTGTAAATGATATTGCTTGTTTTTAGCCTATTATTTAGCTGAAAAGCACCTCCTGGAAGATTGAAGGATTTCTTAGTGTTATTTTCTTGACCAATAATCTAGTACCAACTAAGCTAATAAAGCAGGTCTTTAAAGGGAATTTTGGATTTGTGCTACATTTGTCACTCAAACTCTTTGGGAACATACATTGTGTCCCTACTCAGCACAGTCTTCTTAGAGCCAGGCATCATCTTCCTCTTCTGCTGTCAGGGTACGTGAGACTATGGCCTTTCATTCTGGTGAGCTATTAGTCCCGCTGACTAGTTTCTTTGAATCTTTGGGTTCCTCCTTTCTTTTTAATCTCTGAAAATTATGGGACAATGACTGTACCCTGGATGACGGCTCACAATGTACTAAGATTCCAGATAATGCTCATCCAATTGAGATGTAAAATGACATCTTTATGAAATATGTTTGCCAACAAATCCAGTTGTTCTCTGAGTCTCTCATATTAAGTGTGCAAATTCAATGAGCCATTTGGTTTTGTCTGAAAGGTATTAGCAATTGTACCTCTGATGTAGCTTATTATACATATGGATATATATTTAGCACACACAAAATGTTTATACATATTATATATATGCATATGCATACTCCAATATATGTACACCCATATGCTCATATCCCTTTTTGTATATGTGTGTATAACCAACACATTTCTGTGATTGCTATCACTATTGTTATAAAACTGCCAGTGTGAGAGCAGTCACATAAACTGCCTTTTATTCTTTTTTTTTTTTTTTTTTAGTTTTTTTGGGTATCACGGCTCTCCGGTGGTGGGAGTAGGAGGCCCAGCCCCACTGCTGGAATTGAACCTCCGTCCCAGTGGGCCGCAGTCCCGCGCACAACCACTACGCCACCGGGGCTCAGCCCCTGCCTTTTATTCTTGTGTACTTCTTAGTGCCATCTTTTACTTTGGTTAATCTGTTCAGACTTCACCCTATGGGGTCTCAACCTTTCCATTACCAACAATAACTACTGTCTAGGGGCAGCAAAAGAGAAGGCCTGTCACTTAGGCACCAGTGTGAGGACAGTGAAGGACTGACACTGTTTTGTCTTCTTAGCCATAGGATTGCTGTGTATTCTAGTTAGACTAGAGAAACAAATTCATAAGGATGCATAGGTATATAAGAGATAATTTCATATAAAGGGTAATCGGACATTAAGAAAACATTCCAGTCCAGTCAGTCCAGATCAAGTCCATAAACCCGATATTATCCCATCTGTCTGATAGCAATTGCGATGGGTAGGTTTGTTATGCCAACATGGCCATAGAAGATTGGTGGGTCTGTTGTGATGGCACGGCCAATGAACACACGGGATGAATTGAAGGGCAGAGAAAAGAAGGGCTCAGCGAGTCCAGCACTCGCTCTTGCTTTCGGATCTTCAGACCAGAGAGCTGCCTTGTTTGTCCTGTGCCTCGACCTCCAAGCAACACTCCCTGTGGGACACCTAATCGTGGACTGTGGAGCTGTGAGTTGAGGTTCCTTCAAGTCCTACTTCGCCATGCTCCTGGGATATACATCTCTTGAGCAGGGTCTGTTGGACTCTGTCATCTGGCTGACTGTTGGCAACCTGCTTTGCGGTTTGCTGCCTGTGATCAGATAGCCTGAATTGCTCTACAGAGGACCACTCAGTGGCCCTCAAGACTTGAAGGACTGCCAGTCTCTGAGCTGTCTCATGCAAGTTAGTTGCACCAAGCAATCTGTACTGCTTTATAGATAGTTAACTGTTTCTTTCTTATCTTATATAACTTTCTCTCTATATAAATATATAAAAAGAATTACTAGTGTCCTGATTTTATTTCTCTAAGAGAACCCTGCCTGACACAAGTGGTACCAGGAGTGCTTCTAGAGAAATAAAATCATAAATATGGGTCTCTTTGATTGGTTTTCCAATCTGATTAGTCTTAAGAGTACTGGTGATGCTAATTCTAGACCTAAAGCCATGGGTAATTTTGCCACTCGTACTAGTCCATGGTGTGAAATAGCAAAGCTAATACCTAAAGTAGGAGCACCGATGGATGGGGTGCTCGTTACACGAGAGGCTCTGGGAGAATGTATGTTTGATATTTTCCAGCGTTTTTGTCAAGATGTCAAGTATAAGGAAGCTGGGGGGCTGGTCCTCCTTACAATGGACTATGTGATTAAGGAGAGGGATTGCCTCAGGGCCTCAGAAGCATGCCTTAAAGTGCCAACTCACAGACATGAATAGTTCTCTCTGTGCTAAAAAGGAAAGCCTTCTTGCCTGTAGTAAAAGAGCCATATTGCTGAGAACCAGGTTCAACGTCTCATTATGAGAGTGGCTGAATTACAACGTCAGCTGAATGGCAGATCTAGAGCAGTGTCTGAAGCCAAAGTAAGGGCATTGATAGGAAAAAATTGGGACCTTGAAACATGGGATGGGAATATATGGGCTGATGATCCAGAAGAGATAGATATTATGCCACCATTAGAAACAATTGAACCAGCCCAGTCAATAGATCTACGCCTCCCAGCTGAAGATAGTAGTCTACTATCAACAAAACAACCCACACCTGAGCAGATCAACCAACCTACTCAAGGTGAAACGCCAGGTGGGGCTGCATCACTACCATTGCCTGAGGGAGATGACTTACAAGACAGTGCTGAGAACACCCAGGAAACACCCTCACCATTGATAGTTTCTGCTAGACCTGTAACTAAAATTAAGGCAAGGAAAGCTCCTAAGGGTGAGGCCAAGGTGATTACTCAAGAAGAGGTACACTATACTCACAAAGAACTGCTCGAGCTTTCAAATATGTACAAGCAAAAGCCTGGGGAGTATCCCTGGGAATGGTTACTGAGGGTGTGGTATACTGGTGCAAGAAATGCAGTATTAGAGCAGTGTGAATTTCTGGATATGAGAGCCCTAAGCACAGACTCTTCTTTCAATGTCTCAGCAAGAGAGGCTAAGAGAGGAACCAACTCCTTATTTGGCTG